>JBANCZ010001364.1:0-22274 GCA_037040025.1 Sphaerogastrella javana | reverse complement strand
TGTTACACACAAATCGACTTTGCACAAAGTTAATAGACCCTTTTGTGTTTTTTAAACACAGGGTCTAAAAATATATAAAAAGTTTACAGTGAACCCGCAGTAGTGTATAAATTTTGCCGTAGAACTTTTATTTTTGAAGTCATAAAAGCAAAACTAACAGACAAAGAATAAAAGAAAAAGCAAGCAGAACGAGCGAAATGCGTTGCAAATGAAATCAATCTAGACCACAAAGTAGAGGGACTATATATGGGATAGAAAGAGTGGGAGAGAGATAGAAAGGGAGAAAGAGAGAAAGAGAGAGAGAGGAAAGAGTGAGGAAAAATGAGAGAGAGGTATAGATAGACAGAGTTTATAAAAACTGTGGATATCTGCTAATGGGCAGCGAAAAGTCAACAACATACTTTGTAAGGATTAGCGCAAGGATTGACTTTAAAATGTCAGACACGTGGCAGAAACAGAAAGAGGAAGAAAGACTCAGAGAGAGAGAGAAAGAAATAGAGAAAGAGGGAGAGAGAGAGAGAAAAAGAATGTGACAAAACGAGAGAGAAAGAAAGAAATAGAGAGAAAGACATTGAGAGAGGAAGGGAATGAGACTAAGGGAGTTGCAACATACAGAGATACATTTGAAGGCATGGTGGTGTATACCTATATGTGTGTGTTGATGTATATACATATGTGTGTGTGTGTATGTGTGTGTGTGTATGTGTGTTGGTGTGCCTGTGTTTGTATGCATAAGCAGTGTCCATAACAATAAAATAAAATTCCGATAAGACCAACTGACTAGACGAACGAATGTGACGGCTGCTGCTACTGTTTCGCTATCTCTCTCTCTCTTTCTCTGTCTCACTTTCTCTCTCTCTATTTCTTTGTGAGTGGCGACAAACGTTGACTACAACGTAACGGCATAAATTTCAAGTTTATTGCATAAATTGTCGTATTTTGAGAAATCTTATTGCCTTTATAATATTGCCAGCCAGGAAGCCAGGCAAACACAGACTACACCCAATCCACACAGTCTACATGGCCTACAACTTACACCTTAGAGAGCCAAGTGGCCAGACCACCCCAACCACCCCAACCACCAACTCGCCCACTCAGTCACTCAACACCCATTCAGCCAGCTCGCTCACCTGTCCGTATAATGCTTAGGCTGCGGCTAAAGCTCAAACTCGTACTCATACTGATACTCATACTCATGCTCCTACTCTTGCTCCTTTGGCACATGCTGCTGCTCAGGCAGAGACTTATGCTCAGGTTGCTCTCCAGCTACGGTGGGAGCTAGAGTGAGAGCTTTTGGGGGAAGAGGGTTACGCTTTTTGGCGTATCATTTGCTCGTTTTAAGAGGCAAAGTGGCAAATGCCTAGGCGACGCGTCGCATCGCATCCCATGGCATCGCATCCCATTGCTTTCCATTGCTTCCCATCGCATTGTGGCGCGTCTTGTCGCTTTTGGTGGCTGCTTTGGCTCTTGAGTTTTTTATTACGATAATAATCATAAAACATGCACTTAACAAGCAGCTTGAAATATGAGCTCCACAAAACGCTGGCATCTAACTTAAATTTTGCACATTTTATTGAGGTTGATTTATGTAGTCTAACGAGCAGCGACCTCCCTACCCACCTAACAAAACACAGCCGCATGCTGCAGTCGGGTGCTCAAAAAATCAACGAGCACTTAATTGATGGCAAACTCTCTGCCTCTCTCTCTCTCTCCTCTCTGTCTCTCCCTCTGCTTTGCTATGCTCTGCTGTGTGTGTGTGTGTGTGTGTGTGTGTGTACTCTTAGTAGACTGGGCTAATTCATTTGTTGGCACAAACAAATTTGTTAACAAATTTGCGTTAATACCATAAGGAATAAAGACTAAGCAATAAGGGCAATATTTATACACAGTGTTATGTGGCAGGAAGGGGTGTGGGTCCTGTGCATGTGCTGCCATTAATTCAATTCGAAGAGAGGGGGTGGGGGGGGTTTCGCCCATCTTTCAGTAAGCCTTTCGACATTCAATGAAGCATGTGCCTCAAACAAGCCAAGAACGAACAGCCAAGAACCAAATAACAAACAGGCCAAAACAGACGACTCAAGACAGCCAAACAGCTCATTAGCCTAGCCTCTGCTTGGCCTATACCAATACCAATGGCAATGCTACTACCAATGCCATTGCCACTTCCTTTTGCCAGTGGCTCTAACTGTGGCTCTTCGTCTTGGCCTTGTTTCTTTCGGTCGTAACGCAGCAATTGCCAACTGCGGTTTATTTTTGGCCCTGTTATTATTTGTGTAATGAAATAAACGCACGACTTTCATCTTCATAAAACGGTATTATGGCATTAACGTCGCAAATTTATGATGCCAACAAGAAACAGCGCAAAGGGGGTGAAAAACAACAACAAACAAACAAACAAACAGCTTTGGCTACTGCCTACCCCTTTTTTACAGGGTGTCGAAGGCTTAAAACTGCTCGGCAGACTTATTAATTAATTTGCTGCCAATATGGCAGCTACTATATAGTAAGTGAAACCATAACCAAATCAGTGTAATGAGCTTTACAAAATTTAATGAAAAAATATAATTAGTCTAAGTATTTTACACATAGAAATGCTGGTTTTCCTTCTTTCTAAAAAGTACCGGGAGTGTTTTTAATAAAACACACATTTTCCATTTAATCATCCAAATTTATTTGGTCGCCTTCAAAGTAGTCCCCATTAGAGGCAATGCGTATATGCCAGCGATTCTGCCAGCCGTCGAAACAGTTTTAAAAGGTGTTTTCCTGGATAGCCTTCAACCGATGCTAGAACGGGTGCCACGGAGCCGAAACTTGAGTCGAGGAAACAAAAAGAAGTCGCACAGGGCTAAATCTAGCGAATACGGAGCTTCTTCGATGGTATTTATGGAGTTTTTCACCTTGTATTGGAACAGAATGGTAGCTCGATGAGACGGCACGTTGTCGTCGTGAAAAATCACAGAATTCCGGTCGTTCTTTCCGAATTCTTTCACGCAAGCGCCGAAATACGGTCAAAGAAAAGTCCTTACTGACCGTCTGTCCCTGTTGCACGAACTCATAATGCACTAGACCGAGATATATATATATAAATACTATAAATTCATTTGCTGATTCTACCATATATTAAGTGAAACCCTAACCAAATTAATCAAATCATCAGGGCTATGAAAATTTCATAAAATAAATCACTTTTTCTAAATGCAAATATTGGCCTAACTAAACCAATTGAATTTTCCTTTTTAAGTAAAATTATTAAATTATTCTGTATTTAATTTTTTTTTTAAATATACTCTATGTACATACCATATATGAGTAATACAGCGAGCAAATTGCAATTAGTATAGAGCCCCGCAGGTGTATGTTTATGTTTTTTGTTGCTGCCATTTCATGTACTTCAAAAATTGAAATTGAAATTGAGAATTTTCCCAGGGAGTGTGAAAAAGAACTTGAGGCGAGAAAAACGAGAATAACTGCTGCAGCAATAAGTACAAAAATTGTGTGTGGAAAAGTTTTGCATGGTGATGTATGGTTGGCCTCTTAGCAAGTTCAGAAGGCGTTGATACGTGTGTAAGATACATGTGGCATTAACAATTGATCAGTTCTAGACGAAAAAGTATTATGTGTGCTACAACACAGCGAACAGAATAAAGAATAAGAAAAAGAAAATACAAGAAAAGTGAAAAGTGAAGTGAAGAAACACACGCACAGAGAGAAGGAGAGTGAAGGATATAAAAAGCAAAGAAAATTGCAAAGTGAAATAATAGCAGGTGCCGAATTACATGAAAAATCACTTAGGAAAATTAAATTTCCACATATTTTTTATACTTCAACACCGGCATCGCGTTGGCATTAGGTTTTCAAGTTACTTCTGCTGCTGTTGGCAGCTGCTCTACCACAAACATGAGTAATGTGATGTTTTTGGTTGAGTTTAGCAAGAGTCTGGCTTGGTATTGGTATTAGTATTAGTATTAGTATTAAGTATTTTCTAGCAGCGCAGGTGTTGCGCCAAAGTGTTAATGCATTATACAATAACTTTTCCCCTTGTTCTTCTTTCCACATTGCCAATTTACAGATTTTTTACAGATTTCAACAATTTACAGTCTTAAACTTCAAGTCAATCAATAGCCATATGATTTTGCTATTTTTTTTTTTTATTTGTATTTTTAAATCCAAATTTACTTTAGTTCATAATGCATTTTCTGTTTCAGTGCGTTTTGAGCTTAGCTCAGTCAGTTTGAAATTATTACGAGGGAGACTTTGAAGAGAAAAAGCGAAATTTATGCACGAAAAATTCCACTTGTTTTGGTTTGTTTACAGCAAATATTGAACTTTGAATCGCTGCTTGAATTAATCTATTGAAAAGCTTCAGCATGCTATGCTATGCACATAGTATAAGCTATATAATATATATATATATACTATAGTTCTATGCAGTTTTCTCCCTGCTCAATCGAACTTTAGGATCGTCCAAACATCTTGCAACTCTTTTACTTCGTTTGCATTGTACGCTTCATCGTATGCTTCTTCGTCTACTTCTTCTTCGTCTGTCTTCTGTATTCTGTCTTCTGGCTGTTTACACAAATTTCTTAGGCAAAAACTTTGTGCGGCAAGTTATGCTCTAAGTTTGATGAGAGCCGTAAAAGTTTATTAAAAGCAGCAACAAAAATATTATTGTTGAAAGTGAAAGCAGTCGCAGTAATAAGGCACACAAATAACCCAAAAAGAAAAATAAAAAAAAGCAAAAATGAAAAAAGCTCAAAGAAAATTCACTGTCAATAATATGTATTAAAAATGAGAGAAGAGAAGTATAAGAAGTAGCAGAAAAACTCGTTTATAATGCTTTTGATCCTGTCTGCCAGGCTATCTATAACATCGTTCAATTATATGCGAAGACACCGAATTAAATTTCAATGCATCAAAATGAGCAGAGACAGTATTTTTTTCTCTTCGTATTTTTCGCACATGCTGCCAAGGACGTGCAACATTTGTGGCACATAAATACGTACAACAATCTCTCTCTTTCTCTCTTGCTCTCTCCCTCTCTCTATCTTTCTCTCTCTCTCTTCCTCTCTGTATAAATCTATATAGTGTAAGCAGAGATATTTCTTTCTTTAAATTTATAAGATAAGATTTACGCCATTGACATTGATTGATGAAAGTGTGCTGTGAAATTGTATCACGAGTGCAACTAATTGTAAAGCACACACACACACACACAGGGCGTATACGCAATACCCATACACATTGCGTATACGCCCTGCCTGTGCGTGTGCACTGACTTGCACTTTAAGCTCATCAAGCAGACACGACTGCAGCAGCAGCAGCAGCAGCAACTTGAAACGCTTGAATGCCTTGCAGCTGGTATTTATATATGCAGCAGTGAAACATTTTTACAACAATTTTTGGTAACTCCAACTAGCAGCAAACGAATGTCAACAGCAGGCGATCAAATTGTAAAACTCTTGCACATAAATCTTGAGTACTCTCTCGCATTCAGTGTGTGTGTGGGTGTGTGTTTGTTTGTTTGTGTTTACTGTCATAACTCTCAAATGCAAACACACACACACACACACACACACCTGCAACACACCTGACTAAAAACTTCAACTTTTTTTCTGGACAATTTTGTGTTATGCGTCACGCATTTTCATGTGCTTCTGCTCCACACTCTGTGATTTTTTATGATTTTTATTTCTTTCTCTTTTTTTTTGGGTTTTTTTGGTCAAAAAAACATTTCGTACAACATTCTGCCCTAAAACAAGCCTGTATTTTGTTATGCTCAACATATTTCTTATATGTAAGTACCAAAAAAAAAAAAACAAGCGGGAAAAAGTTGCCATGCGAAATGCCAGCAGCAGTTGGCCAAAAACAAAAAAAAAGGAGGAGAAAACTTTAGTCAGTTTTTTGCACTCGCAGTCTGAATGTTATTCATAAATATTCAAGCCAAAATTCTTGCAATTTCGTCTTAATAAAATTTGGTAGGGAAAAATGCTGAATGCCACGCCCCGTCTGCCAAAAAATTATCAAATAAAATTCATTCAGTGTCTGCATAATTTGTGCAAACAAAAGCGCTCCAAAATACTGTATATTATTATTAATTTCATTACACGGCAACACACAGACAAACAGACAGACAGACAGAAAGAGAGAGATAGAGAGAAAGAGGGAGAGTGGTTGTACAAAAGAAAGGCAGCCATAAAGCGAACAGGTAATTGGCCCAAACGGTTTTGTTAACAAAATGCTGCCGCTTGCATAATGCAAACAGCGGTCATTGTGGCTGCACTACGCTATACAGATATACATGATAAAGAGAGAGAGAGAAAGGTAGAGAGAGGGAAAGGTAGAGAGAGGGAAAGGTAGAGAGAGGGAAAGGTAGAGAGAGGGAGCTATAGCTATGACTATGGAGCGCATAGAGTCACATCGTCGCATTGTTGCTCCTGTGCTTTATTATTATGCAAATTTTTTGCAAAGGGCGTGCGTGGGTAGGGGGCGTGGCAGTGGGAAATGGTTCGGTAGATGGGGGGGGGAGTGGTGGGGCGTGTCGTCGCGCATTGCCGAACTTACAATGTCATTTCCGTGGCGCGCTACGGCCGAGCCGCATTTCCGTGGCAATTGCCGCCATTTATAGACGAGGCAACAACAACAACCGGCAACAAAAACAGGCAACACCGCAATGGCCGATCACAATAAACTGTAAACTGAAAACTGTAAACTGTAAACTGTAAATTGTACAACTGTAAATTGGAAATCGTAAACTGTAAAGTTTGGTTTCGTCGGTTATGAAATTGACAATAACTGTGGCATAATGCCATCAGGTAGTCACGAGATAATTGAACACATTTTGGCCATAACTATGGCCAATGGCCATACAGCAAATATTCCGTTCTGGCCAAATCATAAATATTTATTATATTCAAACATTATTGTTTACGAGCGCAGGAATATTTGAAAGTTAAGCGTTTAAATATGTGCCATACGCTTTCATTTTCATTGTTTTTTTTTTTCTGTATTGCCACAATTTTCCAATTGGATTTCTTATTTGATTTTCAAACAGCTCAGAAAATTTGTCAAATATGGCAAACGGCTCGTAAATCAAAGCTTTGCCGCACTGTCTAAGCTTTCGTTGTAGTAGTAGTAGTAGTTGTTGTTATTGTTCTTGTTGTTGTTGCTATTGTTGTTGTTGTTGGTTTTTTTTGTGTGCCGCCAGTTGGCATTTAGCCGTGCTAATTGTTACGCCTGACAGGTGCGTTTGACAGTTCTGTTTGACAAGCTTCCACACCGAACGCGGAATACAACGTCCACACTGCTTTGAGGCAAACCTCGAACACGAAACAAGCAACAAACGAAAAAAAATAGTAAAGTTTTTAAATGGGAGAAAAGTTACACGGAGACTTTTAGCAGCGAAAGCTTTAAGCTAATCTTTGAATAACTGTAGAAGCTGTAAGAGAAGCTACTTTAAGGCTTATGGAGCTAATCGAATTTAAAATTAGATAATTATATATTTAGTTTAAATGTTAAACAAAATACTATATACGCTATTGTTTACTGGTATGTAAACAAACGAAAGAGCGAGAGAGAGAGAGAGAGTGGAAAGTGGCCCTTTAGCTCACTAAGAGCAAATCGCACTCAAAGCAATTGAGAAACTCTTTGCTCCTTCTTTTCCATATAAAAAATTTAAGAGCTTGAACTATCAACGAATTTGAGAGAGAGAGAGAGCCCGAATAATGCCGAAGATTACAAAAGACTGCGCGCCAAGCTTAAGAGAGGGAGTAAATACGAATGCAGTTGCGCACGCATCGTAAGGCGAAAAATAACGAAACTAATAAAGAGAGCAATTAAGTGAAGCACTGTGCTCTATACATACGCATATTGGGCCTTGTATTGAAAGACGAGCCAAAGCCGAAGGTCAGCTGAACGCCACTGCGCCGAAAGCTTAAGAGAGCGCAAGTATGAATGAATTTGCAAACGATGCTTTGCTCTCACTATATACAAGTATTGGCCTTCGCTTCGTGAAATGAAAGGAGAGACAAAACGAAGCCGAATCAAAACAAAATGAGAGAGCAAGTAAAGTGAAGAAAGAGGCGCACAGTGCTCAATACATAGAAATGTTGAACCACGCATCAATAGATCGAACGAACCCGAAGGTGAGCTAACCTTAGCAAAGATCTTCCGAGAGAGCAAGCACGAATGCCTTTGTCTTGTATGGTAGATGAGAGAGAGAAAAAGAGAGAGAGAGAGAGAGAGAGGGAGAGAGGGAGACAGAGAGAGACGGAAAGGAACTATGCACTTGCATGGTTGCATCTCGCTTGCACTTGATCTTGTCACAAATTCTAAGCGCAGGCGCAAAAATTTGATCAAAAGATTACGAATTTAGAAACAAGAAGTAGAAGAATATATGCTTAAATATATTAACAGAAGTGTGAGTGTGTGTGTGTGTGTGTGTGTATGAATGTATGTTTTTTTTTATAGGGAAAAGCTTTTTCTAACAAGATAAGAAATGCATTAAAGCTGCAGAGCTTTCAAATCAACTCGATAAAATGTAAAATATTTGTACTGGCATTCGTATTGAACTGAGCATAAAGGAATGTCAAGGGCAAACATGCGTCACACACATACACACATACACACACACACATACACCTGTACATATTGGTATTGGTGCTGGCTTAGCAACCGCAATCAGTGCATAATTTTACTAATTAGTGCAAAACTAAAATAGTCAAAGTGCGCGTTTGCCGCATTAGGGGTAGTGGTGAGAGGGAGTGGGGAGAGGGAGAGGAGGAGGAGGAGAAGGAGGAGCGCATTGAGGCGTTGAGAGAGGCATATTGCTGTAATTAAATTGAAAAGTGAGCGCTGGCAACGTTTAATTATGCAACTTAAAAATGGCATGCGATAAAAAGGGAGAAGGCGGCGATAAGTAATGCTCGTATTTGCATTAGAGCCACGCCCAAAACACTCAAACTCTCTCACACACACACACATATACTAATGTATGTATTTATGTATGTGTGTGTGTGAGTTTTGCTTTAGCTATGACATGTAGAGTTTGGCATACATGGAACTATTTATTAGTGTAATGATTAGAGAATGATACTATGTGTGTGTGTATGTATGAGTGTGTGTGTGTGTATGAGTGTGTGTGTATGTATGAGTGAGTGTGAGTGAGTGTGAGTGTATATTTAGCTTTGCTGTTGCTAGCAAACTTTATGAAATTGTTAGCATGTTTGTGCCGTGTCTGCATGAGTTTATCAGCAAACACACAGACACACACAGATACACACACTCACACACACATTCACACACATACACACACACTCACACACAAACAGGACTCTGGTTACCCACAGTAGAGAGTGATAAAAATGTAAGCCACAAAAGCGTAGCACACGCTGAGACACACACACACAAAGACTTTCTCACATAGATACATACATACATATGCTGCTCGACTTACAGTGTGTGTGTGTGTGTGTGAGAGTGATTGTGATAGTGTTTGTGAGTGTGTGTGTGTGATTGTGATTGTGAGTGTGAGTGTGTGCGTTTGACTAACAAGCAAAAGACAGTGACAAATTAGTTTTGGTGAGAGCTGCTTATGGGAATTTTTGCAATTTGCATAATGAGCGCTCTGGCCCGCTCTCCCTTTCTCTCTCTCTCTCTCTCTGACTCGCTCCCTATCTGTCTCTTTTTCTCTCTCTGACTATGCAGTAGCTCTCTCTCTCTGTCTCTTTGTGTGTGAGCTTGGTTATATGAGATAGCCAGAGCTGTTGGCAAATAAAAATCAAATAAAGCAAACCTATATATGTTTGTATGTACATATATCTATATATATACATATATATATATATGCATACATGTATATATATATATATATATATATATGTATATATATTGTTGCCATACTCTTTGAGAAGTCTTGATTTAAAAAGCGCACTTGTCGCCTGCTCAAATTGGTAACTTGATGAATTGTTTTTGCCACAAAGTGGAGCACTGCGCATTGAGACCACAAATACATATTTATATTCACATATATTCATATATATTCATTCATAATATTCATGTCTGCGCCGAGCAACTTTTCAAATAAATTATTGCAGCAATGCCTTATAAAATGACAAACATCAAATCTTTCAAAAGATTTCTAAATTTGAAAAATTTGAAAATAGAAATATAATAATAATAAATAAATGAATATGAATAAAAGCATAAATATAAATGTAAACATAAACATAGACAGTTGCTGCTGCTGCTGCCATAATAAAAAGCTCTTAGCGATATTTGCTTCAAAAGCTTTAATTCCTTTAGCTTTACGACACTTGAGCTTAGTCAGAGCACATGCATGCCTTACTCTTTCTCACTGTCCTTCTCTCTCCTTCTTCCTCTCCCTTCCTCTCTCTATCCCTCTTTCTCTCTTTCTCTCTTCTTCTATCTATGTCTTTCAGTTAGATTATTATTTGACAGTCGACATTTAATAGCTCTGTCTGCCATTCGATGCTTGCTGCTAATTTAAATTTTATTTCCGGCAATTTGCTAAATTTGTTGCGATTTCTGATGACACGCTCATTTTATGGCAATGATATGAGAGGGCATCCTGCGGGTTAACCTTAACTGTAAAACCCTCAACTGTGAACTGTGAACACCCAAAGCGAAAGCAGACAAGGGAAGGAGAGAGAGACAGAGAGAGAGAGAGAGAGAGAGAGAGGGGTGATACTGTTGACATTCATTGAAATTCATGTCGTGTTGCTGTTCAATAATAAAACGCAAATATATAAATACAAAAAAGAAAGAAGAAAGTAAAGGTAAATAAACGCAAAAAGGGTTTGCTAATGGTGGATCAACCAAATACACACACGCACACGCACACGCACACTCTCACACTCACACACACAGACTCACACATACACAGTCTCTCCTTGCGTTGTCAGCCATAAAAACGCGTTGATGGCTCTGACGTGCCGGCATGAAGTTGTACTCTCTCTTTCTTTCTCTCTCACTCTCTCACTCTTTCCCTCTCTCTCTCTCTCTCTCTCTCTTCCTCTCACTCTTTCCCTTTCTCTCTCTCTTTGTCTCTCACTCTTTCCCTCTTTCTCTCTCTCCCTTTCTCCCTTTCTCCCTCGCTTCATTCAAAGTTCGCTTTAACTAAGACTCATTCCTTCACCTCTTTCATTCTCTTCCTTTCTCCAACTACCATTTTTTCCTTTCTCTCTCTCTCTCTCTCTTTCTCTTTCTCCCTTCCTCTCTCTGTCACTCTCTGTATCATTTTCTACCTCTCTATTGCTCATTCGCCCTGTCTTTCACTTTGTGGGTGCATCGTTTGTGCTCCCTGTGCAGGCATTAAAGCCATCCGACATACGACAGGCCATGTCCTTAAAGCAGGAGTCAAGCATCCTGGCCTGGTGCATGCATTTCAATTAGACGCCGCAGCAACTGCCATTGCCAGTGCCACTGATGCTGTTGCTGCCACTACTACTGCTGCTGTTGCTGTTGCCACTGTTGCTGTTGCAGCAACGACAAAATGTGCAACAAAATTAAAATGCGCACTTATGCAGATTTGCACATTGAAACTGTCACTGCAACAACAACTGCAACAACAACAACAACAACAACCACTGCAACAACAACAACAGTTGCTGCTGCTGCCACAGAATGGCACAGCAGAAGCAGAAGCAGCAGCAGCAGCAGGAGCAGAGTGCAGCTATTGCCATATTGCAACCATGAGGCAGGTAAACAATGGCCTGGCTATGCTGCGTTGCAGAGGCCTGTAGCAGGCTCTAATTATTTTTCACTCGCTGCTGCAACATGCCCGCTCCCTCTTCCCCTCTTCCCCTCTTCCACTATCTCTCTCTCCCTCCCTCTCTCTCTCTCTCTCTCTTCCTCTCTCTCTCTCTCTCTCTCTGCGTCTCTGTTTCATCTGCTGCCCCTACTCCACAAATTGGTTGGCTCTTTGTGTTGCAGCTGCTTGTCTAACTTGCCGCACAATGAATGCAAGGGGTATAGGAAGATTGGGGAGACGGGGGAGAAGGGGGCGTGGGTGAGTCATTTGAAGCACACATTTCGCATTGCAATAATTGTGAGTAGACGCTGCTCAGCTTAATATGGCAACAAACAAAAAATGTATATAACAAATAGAGTTTTGCACATTTGCGCAAACATTTTAATTAAAGTATTAAATTTCTCAACTGCTAATTGCACACAGAGAGAGAGAGAGAGAGAGAGAGACAGGGAGAGAGAGAGAGACGTCAATTAAAAAGGCAATGCAAAGCGTGAGAAAAGGAGAGGGAATAAGAGAGAGAGCGAGTGAGTGTGAGTGTTTGAGTGAGTGTAAGCGAGCAAATTGCAGCAGTTCATTATGATGTATATATGGAGCAAAATATCAATTAAACTGCCATTAAATTTGCACTATAAATTTAATAGTTTGCACTAAAGCCAAACACACCTGCGGCGCACAGTGAGTGCATTAAAAAGTTCTCTCAGCAGCTGCAAAGCACTCAGTACTCAGCAATCAACACTCACGACTGCAGGCTATTCAAGAATATTATATGCGAGTCTTGCAAGATTTCTTTATGACTGAATGCAAAAATAAATACAAATTCCATATTTCGCAATTTTTTAATTAATTAAAAAAAAAAATATGCTAAAATAAATAAGTAAAAAAAAGTTCAAATTCGAATCAACATTTTACAGTAATTAATACATGTATTTAAAAATTCTATTATCAAACGAATGAATATAAGCTATATAAAAATTCCATGTTTTGATTTAATTAAAAATGTTAAAAAAAATTTTTTAATTCTAATAAACATCTTACATTAAAATATTTATTTAATAATAATAATTAATAAACAATTGAATAAAAAACCATATATATCCGTCTACAAATTAATGAATAAATTAAGAAAAATAAATATGATATATTAAAAGAAAAATTTTGAATTCAAATGAACATATTATAATAAAGTATTTAATAATTATATTTATAAATAAACGAATTAAATCTGGTATCTATATAAAATATCTATATTCAGACATGTTTAGGTTTTTTCGTTAAAATTAAAAAAATATAAGTTTAAATAAAATAATCACGAGCATAAATTCTAATAAACATTAAAATTATTTTTAAAAATTCCATTGATTAATATTAAATTTTTGGAATCATTGAGCTGCCGAAATTAAAAATTGTTGAAAAAACGATGTAATTATTCTACATATTGTTATGCCCAGAGCTCAACCTCAGCCTACCTCAGCCTACCTCTGCCTCTGCCTCTGCCTCTGCCTCTGCCACTGCCTCTGCCACTGCCTCTGCCACTGCCTCTGCCTCTGCCTCTGCTTTTGCTTCAGCTTCAGCTCGGTTTCAACTATTCATTGTTGGCAATACGCGCTGCCAATCTCATTCCCAGTTGCCACTTTCAATATTTATTTTGCCATTACGACAACTGCAACAAAAGCAACAACAAGTGTGGCACAGGCATACGAATACACACAAAAAAGAAAAAAAAGAAAGAGTATAAAGCGAACGAAACAAGAGCATTGAGAACGCAACAGGACACAGAGAGAGATAGAGAGAGAGATAGAGAGAGAAAGAGAGAGCGAGACAGGCCAAGGCAAGGCCAAGACGAAGGCGGAGGTGAAGGTGAAGGCGGAGGCGAAGGCACTACAACATATAATAAAAGTAATATGCTCGCGCAAATGCATTTCGTATCCAAGAATATCAATTTCAATAAAATACAAGAGCATCAAATACACACACACATTCACACACACACACCCTCACACACACACACTCATACTCACGCATACTCGAACACACACTCACACTCGAACACACATATTCGCACACACACGTTGAATTTCTCATATTTTTCATGGTGTCGTTTGCTACGTTCCGTTTCCTTCTCCTTCTCCTTATTCTTCTTCATCTTTAGCTGGTGCTGCTGCTGCTTCTCCCATTGCATTTACTTTTCTTCTCATTCTTTTTGGCCATAGTTTTTTGTCGAAACTGTCAATGCTGTCAAGGGAGGAAAAACAAGGCAACACTCGCTGCGCTTTTGGGACACGAGCAGACACACGCTGCGTCTCGCTTTACTTAAACTAGCACCTAGACACACACACACACACACACACACACAAGTACACACATGTCTAAAAAAAGAAATAATAATAGTTGTAGTAGTAGAAAAGTGCAAGAAATTCGTTTTTTTATATGTAATTCGAAACAAAACAAAATGCACAGAGCAACAAGGAAATTCAAAGGAAACTGCTAAAAGAAAATACAACAAAAAATACCAAAAAATACCAAAAAATTGAAAAAAGGAAATGAATAAGGAAAATTGTAAATTGCAAACGCAGAGAGAGAGAGAGAGAGAGAGAGAGAGAAAAAGAAACGAGTAGAAAGCAGCAAAATGCAATTGAAAACCCAGGCAAAGCAATCAAAATCCTTGTCCATTTCATTTTTTTTTCAGTTTTTTTTTTCACTTTTAGCAATATTATAAACTACAAAAGTACAATTGTTGTTTGTTATTGCCAGAGCTTAGCTAACGGTGTCGCAATCAAAGTCTCATACACTCTAAGAAAATAAGAATTCTCTGAAACACACGCACACTCACACATTGATACCCTGTATCTTGGATATATTAAACTCTAGATCTTTTTTAAGCCAAGCATATAAGACCCATTCGATGTGAAGCCAACTGTCTGTCTGTCTGTCTGTCCTATTAATAACGCATCTATGCTAAATAATGCACTTCAGTTCAATTATGTAGTATTTAAGACTGCATAGTGATTCGTTTTTCATTTTCAGGAAATTCTGTTTTAATTGGCCCTTGATACAATATGATTTATGCGAGGTTATTCTCTATCTTTCACTTTCTCCCTCTTTCTCTATCTTCCTCTCTCTCTCTCTCTTTCTTTATTTCCTCCATCTCTTTTTAACTTCTTACTATCTTTCCCTCTGTCTCTCACGGTCTTCAATTGTCTTCTCGCTCTCTAATTCTCTCTATCTCTATTTATCTCTTTCTCTCTGTATCCCCCTTTCTGTTTACTCTCTCTTTTTCCATCATCCTCTCCCTCTCTCTATTTTACTTTTTAACTATCCTTTTCTTCGTCTCTCCTTCATTCTTCAACCATCTTTTAACTATCTCTCCTTTTTGTCTCAGACTCTCTATCTTCCCCTCTCTCTCTCGCTCTCTCTCTATTTCACTCATTTACTAACCTCTTTTTCTCTCTTTCTTTTACCTTCTTTCTCCTTTCTCTCCCTCTCTTCCTCTTCCTCTCTCTGTTTCGTCATATTTTCAAAACAAACTTCAAAGCAATCAATTTTCTATGCATCTCTCATGCTATACATATTAAGTATACCCTATTAAATAGATCGTAATTCCTCACACACACACACACACACACAAGCTCATAAATATGTACTCAACTGTATGTCCTTTTTAATATTTATGCCACACACACACACACACACACATACAAAATAAGTTGTTAGTCAATGCAGTGCAATTATTTTGGTTGCACGGGAAATTGAATTTTCATTGAAGCTGCCACACATGGTTGCAAGGTGCTAAGTATTTGACATAATGGACAGCAAAGGACACGCCACAGGACACTATAAAAAAGGTAGTAGAGTGGGTTGCGTGAGGGGAGGGGGGAGGGTGTTTGGTTGGCACTTGGCCACGTGCCTGATAAGCTCTATGAGCCTGACTGAGACTGTTGATTGCATTTGATTTATTTTTGGCAAAGGACATGCCACAAATCATAAACGCATTTGGCATTCCACACATCAACCGGAGCATGCTTCTATGTCCTGTGTCCTGCCCAGTTATGCCTCCAATGTATGTGTGTGTGTGTGTGTGTGCTACATGCCACATTTGTTATACTTATGTAAGCTGCGGCATCTCATGCTGCTGCTGCTGTTCGAACGTATGAAACGAACGAACAGGTGAAAATTGCCAACATGAGTTGACAACACACAGAGCCACATCCTCCAAGCTGCAAGCTACGAGCTACGGGCTACGAGCAACGAGAGAGATTAGGAAATGAGCAAAAGGCGATCCGAAAAACTATTTTCGATGTCATGTCGTTTGGCAGCTCCTTCTGTGCTGCAACCGTTCTCCCCCACGCCACCTTGACACAGCTGTCCCTCCCTTCTCTTAGTGTCTGGGTGTCTTTGTGCATTTTTAGTGTTACAGTCACGTCCAACAGCACTGCATCAGCAACAGCAGCAATAGAAGCAACAACAGCAACACAATCTATATAGAATAAGACAGCATCATAGCCACAAATATAACAACAAACAACATCAACAACAACAACGACAACAACGAGAGCAACAACAACGAGAACCACAACAACAGACGACAACGAGTCGTGCATTATCAAGCAAAACACAAGTGCTCCAGCTTCAACTGATTCTACTGCTGCTGATGCTGCTGTTGCTGCTGTTGCTGCTGTGGCTGCTGTTGCTGCTGCTGGTTGAGCATATCAAGTGGACTGCCGGGTCCTTATATTATTATTATCTGGGCACAAATTGAGCGGTGAAAATCATATGCTACGCCTGGCATGGGGGCGTTTAATACAGGGGTTTCGCTTTAGGCATAGCTGGAAACAGACTCGGTATTTAGACCTTCAATCAGGAAATTTGCAGTATTTTAGATACTATGTTTAAAGGACACCGAAGTGTCGAATAATTATGTTCAAAGTAGATTTGTTTATTGTATAATATATACCGACTTCTATTATCGATAATGATTTATGCTCTCGAGAACCGATTATCGATAATGATTTATGCTATCGATAACCGATTATCGATCATGTTTTATGTTATCGATAACGATATCTGTTACCGATTATCGATATTTATATCTGTTGTCGATTACCGACATTATTCTATTACTATCGATATGAATTATCTAACTAGTTTTTCCTTATCAACAATAGTTGCGCCTAGGTTACAGCGTGAATGGATGCGTGTCATGCTCACAATTGATAAGTTTATAGGATAGCCATACAGACACACGGTGCTTGCAGCCTGTCTGCTCTCAGCAGCCTTATCTGCTTGATGCTTGATGCTTGCTCCTTGACGCTTATAACTTGTTGTTTAATTGAAATAACGTTCACACTTACTAACACGTACACACAAACTGCCTAAGCTTCCCCTACAACAGCCACCACGACCTCCCCCAATTGTCAGAGAAGCCCCAACTGTCAGAGCTACCCCCATTTACCAGC
This sequence comes from Sphaerogastrella javana, assembly GCA_037040025.1. Lineage (NCBI taxonomy): Eukaryota > Metazoa > Arthropoda > Insecta > Diptera > Drosophilidae > Sphaerogastrella > Sphaerogastrella javana. The sequence continues at coordinate 5,054 of JBANCZ010001364.1, read as the reverse complement.
AAACCAACGCTTTATACCATACTAGCCTCATGGCTGTTGGCAAATCTTAATAAAAGGATCAATGCGTAAATAGCTCTGTTGCTTTTGACGTTGCTTTGTCGACATTGTCACTGTCTGTGACACATATACACACACGCACAACTACCCTTCCCTGATGACTACAGGGTACAGTACAGTCAGCAGTAAAGTCACCTGTGCCAGGGCTGAAACGAGGCTCCACATGTGCGTGATGTTCAACTTAACGCAATTAACATGTCCAACTTAATTGATGCAATAAATTTTTGGTATCCACACGGCTCTAGCTGCACCCTTATACCTATGTACACTTGTATCTGTGTGTGTGTGTGTGTGTGTGTGTGTGTGTTTGATGGTGTGCGTCTCACTTTTAGTGCCTTCTTCCAGGTACGTGCCGCTGGCTTTAGCGTGTTTTCAAACTAAAGCCACCCTATGCCATACGACCTACACCCTACATCGTACACCCCGCACCCTACAATCTACACCCTATATCTTACATGCCATGTCTGGCTGATTGACTCGTCGCTGCCAGGTGGCCTTGTGTGTGGGAGTGGGAGTGTGAGTTTGAGTTGGGCGTGGCATGTTACATTTGCACAACAAATTTGAATCAATCTGGCTGGCATTGACTTAGGACGCTTGCTTGATTAATTACCAATCTATTCAAATTGCTACAAAATAACGATAACGATAACACCTGTACACAATACACAATATACCCTGTAAACAAATAGCACAAAGCAAGCATTTCGTTTCAGTAATCATGTTACTTTTTATTTTTTCTTTGAGCTATGCAACAGTTGCGACTGTTTATTAGCAACTTCAACTCGTCGTCGCCCTTTATTAAATATTTTGCTGCTACATAAATCATCAACGCGAATAAGAGAAAAAAAGAAAGGAAAAAACACCAGAGCATGACAAACTTCTTGGCTAAAATGTCCGCGCCAAATGTTTCGCAACGATTAATTTATGGCCAAGTCTAGAGTACACAATAAAAATACCAAAACAAAAAAATACTAAGCTTGTATTTCGCTTAACTTAAAGGCAGACTGATTAAATTTAAAAGTAAAAATTATCGTTATGATTGAATATATTTCTTTATTCTCTTTGATTTCTTCTTCCTCTTTGTTAGCTTTCTGCATTGCTAGTGAGCCAGCTGCGATAGCAGACAGCTTTTGCTCAGCAGTCGAATGAGATAAGCGACTATCGATAACTTTGTTACATGTGATCAAAAGCTGGCATATATGTAGATGATGTCTTTAAAGCTGACTGATTTAAGTAAAGTTGTTGAAATTTAATTTAAATTCAAAAGTATTTGCGTATGGCAATAAATAATATTTGTAAGCCAGAATAATTATATTGATGTTGCAGTTAACGGGTTTTTGTTTAAAAATATGTGGCTCCATTTCGATCTTTTGTCTTAATATTGTGTGATACTTGCTATATTTTTAAAATGATTATTATTATTAGTCATAATTTATGTGCGTATTATTATAAAATTACATTTAAAGTGCGCTATAAAACACACACAAACACAGGGAGGGCGAGAGAGAGTGAGAGAGAGAGAGAGAGAGAGAGAGAGAGAGACAGACAGACAGAGATAGTGCATGTAATGCATTATATCACTACAACAATGGGCTGAAAGTTTCTGGTTTCTGTGTGTGTGTGTGTGTGTGTGTCTTTATGGGAATATTTGTAATTATTATGGGCGCTCCAGAATTGTATTATATTGAACGAGTAGCTTATCCTAGAGAGGCCCCTAACAAAGGCACCGCAGATGTGCGTTGCGTTTTCATAATATTAATTAATTTCAAATGAGTCACACACACACACACACACACAGACACAGACAAACATATATATAGGCGAGACAATCTTGGCTAATATTTCATAACAGTGGAATGTGCATTGTATTGGCATTTTAGCCGCCATTGGCCACAAAACAATTGTTTTTGGTCAACGATTATCGATATCCTCTGGTAATACGCATTAAAATATATTGTTGTTCGTATATATACATTCACATATATATAGTATATATATAAGTGGATCAAGTTTACAACCGATGCGTATCTAGGCATGCAAATGCCATGTAATTTACTATAGCTTCATTTAAATGTTTATAAATAAATTCCGCAACTACAGAGAGTATATAAATGCCATTCGATACTATATTAAAGTTCAATATATATATATATTTAAATATACAATAGTAGTCGGGCCAGTCCCGACAGTAGGGACCCTTTGTTTAGTATTTTGGAACAGAATCTGCATCACCCTAAATTTGTTTACCAAAAAGAATTAATGAATGAATCGATCACAATGAACAGAAAAATATTTCAGGAGTGGGGCAAGGTATTTTGAAACAAACTTGATTTGCTTAGACACTCCACCAATGTTCGTGCCAAACATCAATACTGTAGCTCTTATAGTTCCTGAAATATTGATGTTTATACAGACGGACAGACAGACAGTCCCTCTGTCGGCTTCTCTTTCTGATCAAGAATATATATTCTTTTTGAGGTCTGCAACGTTTTCTTGTACCTGTAAAACAGAAATCGATTTTGCACAAAGTAAATTGACCCTTTTGTATTTTTTAAATACAGGGTCTAAAAATATATATAGTACATCACTTTAAATTGTAATGAGACCAGAATGAAATTAAGATATATGCGTAGCAAAAACTGATTTAAATTACATGCTTTTAATTACTTTTGATGTATTAATACAATTAGTGTAGCTCCAAGAAACTTTCAATCGTAAAATTAAAAAAAAAATATTTAACGTTTATTTGTAATAGATCAGCCCAAAAAAAATATATTTATTATATAAACTGTTTTAATTACAAATAAATTAATGCAAATTACAATTAAATTATGTCTTAAATATTACAGAAAGAAAATTTCGGAAAAAACAATGCAATTTTTAAAATTAAATTGTAATTGGTCAAAAAAAACCTACACATAAATTTTATACAGTTTAATTAAAAATAAATTAAATTAAATGAAAAAAAAATTGTTTTTTTCATTAAATATAAAGTAAATTATGTCTTATAAATGACTAAAAGTAAACGTTAATAAATAAAATAAATCTAATTAAAAAATAAATAAAACAAATTGTCTTAAATATGACAAAATGAGAACTTTAGGCATTAAACATATAAAAAAATGAAATTTTCCAGCCCAAAAAAAATCCTGGTAAATTGAATGTAGTGTGCAATTTATTTTGAAAAATTTAAAAGATAAAACCATAAAAAAATAGTTTGAAAATCAATTAAACTATCTATAGTTGTTATGCCATTTCAAGCTGCCGCTGCTGCTGCTGTTGATCATCATTTAAAACTCGCTCGATTGTCAGCAGAAACAGTGCCTACTAATTGTTTTCATCTCGCACTCGACGCCAAAAAACGACAACTTGGAAATTTATTTACATTTTGGGGCATGTGTAAGGCCTACAGGTTGCACATTACAGCGCCAGGAGCGCATTTGCCTCATCAATCACCTGGTGGCGGTGGGCGTTGGGTTGGACGCGGCGTGAGGTGGGTAGCATTGGTGGTGCTGTAGGTCGACTCTTTGGCAAAGTTGCAGCGCTTAAAGGGTGCTAATGATTTATGACCTGTGTAGGGGCATGAAGGCGTGTATGGTGAGGGGGAGTGTGGTTGAGGGGTTCGGGCGGTCACGCAAGCGTGGCTAAATACGAAACTCAATCATTTAATTAGCGCCAAACAAAAGAAAATTAATTAAACTTTGAACTCTGCGGCAAGGTGAAGTTTTACAGTGTTTTTTCTCTCTGATTTTAAGCAAATTTAATTCAATTTGATCATGTCTTGCCGTAGGCGTGGCACTGTCTTTGTCTCTATCTCTGTCTCTGCTTCTGTCTCTGTATCTGTCTCTCTCGCTGTCGGTGTTTATGGCAGTCGCTGAGTTTTGAGCGCCCTGACATTTGCATTATAAATTGTAGCTGCTCAATTTCCATATATGCGAGGCCCAACTGACTGACATTTTGTTATGAGAACACGTAAAAAATTGCACATTCTCGCTGGGGCTGTCAGAGACCCAGCAGGACTACATGAAAATTCATGATGATGCGCACGCTCTGACACTTTTTTTTTTTTGCTTCTTTTCTATTGCACACTCTTTTGTATTTTATTTTAATATTTTTCCATAAAATGGACGGAATTAGTAGCTACAACTAACTCTTCCCCTTTATGGCCATGCCTTGACTAGATTTTATCTTTTAACGTGTAAAAGCTGCACCATGGCATTTAAAGCCAAATTTAATTTACATTTCAATGCGCCAGAGTCATTTTTTAGCCACTGTTTGAAGAATTGTTAGTCGCACAGTTCCTGCTGCAAGTATACTGACGCATTTTGTGCTTGAATTCAGTGTCACAGGCTTGCTCGATTTTGAATTTTTAATAGGCTTAACTCATTCATAACTGCATTTAAATTTACGCAAATGATACACTAAAAAATACCCTAGATTATGACTTAAGATTTAATTTAAATGACACTTTTACTTTGCTTTAGAAAAAAAGCGCTCATAATTTTATTTATGCTAAGACGGGATTCACGGAGCGTCAACTTGAGTCGAGGAAACAAAAGAAGTCACACGGGCTAAATCTGGCAAATATGGGACTTGTTCGATGGTATTTATGGAGTTTTTTACTTTGTATTGGATGAGAATGTTAGCTCGATGCGACGGTGCGTTGTCGTCCTGACCCGCAATTCCGGTCGTTTTTTCCGAATTCATTCACGCAAGCGCAGAAGTACGGTCCAGTAAAACTCCCTATTGGACGTCTGTCCCTGTGGCACGATCTTATAATGCACTAGACTGTGAATAACGGTCCCGAATCCCGGAATCCCAGATGGTATATATACATATATAGATATAAGGATGTATATGTATATGTCATTCAGTAAAACGGAAAACCGCAAAACTAAAAAAAAAATGCAACAAAAACAATAAATTTGTAACGGACATCGGCAAAAAAATTTGCATTTTTATTGAATTGCCATAGTTTTACAAGGGACGCCAGAGTG
>JBANCZ010001363.1:0-22306 GCA_037040025.1 Sphaerogastrella javana | reverse complement strand
CTTCCTCTAGAATCCCGTCTATCTTGTCTTGCTTAGCTCTGGTAAGGGCTTTTTGGACACGATTGGACAGTCTTTTGCAGAAAGATAAAGGTCTTTCAGTTTGTTATGGTGATATATCGTGATATATTCGTTGTAGATTGGAATTAGTTTTATATAAATTTCAATAATTTAAATTCTATAAACGATATTTTAATTTAATAGATTGTACAAGCTAGCTTTAATATATATATTATTGTTGATATATTATTTATACTATAAAATCAGCATTCAGGAAATACTGTTTCTTTTAAAAAACTTCCAGAACACTTCTAGAAATTTCTATTAAAATATTTAGTATTCAGCAGAAATTGAAACCGAACAAAAACAAAGCTTCGGTACCGGCTTCGATTTATAGGTTTAAGTTTTAAAAAATGAAACGGTCTAAACGGTTGCGACTTCGGATTTTGGTTTCATTCCTTGGTATTTATAAATACTATATAAATACTATTAATACATATATACACATATATCTAATTCAGAAGAAGACTCTTCATTCAAGGTAGGGAGAATTCCAAAATGTAGATAATATTGACATAAAACAAACTATAATACTGTGTATCCCAAAAATTAATCGTATAAACAATTCATTTTCATTTACAAATTATGATATGCCCCTAAATTTTCTCAAACTTACCACACAATTATATGTGAAAACGTTGCCCCAACGACTTCCAATGAATGCCATATCCCAGGCGACGTCTATAGACTGCAAGGGTTCCTTCAAATAGGTGGTTTTGGTCAAGCAATTTAAATTCTATATAAAGAAATTCGAAACTTCAATAATCTATGAATAATTAGAGTATATCATTTAAGTACCTTCAGGGTGGATTTCTTGAGAAAGCCATCCAGAGATGTTGTGTAGAGTGCGTCCTCTTTTTCGGAGAGAAACATGCTTGTGATGGCCTCGGAGTGCTTGGTGATTTGCTGTTCCAGCTTATGATTTGTAATATTGAAGGTATAGATGTCACCGTTCTCTGCTGCTGCCAGAATATACATCTTAAAGATGCGTATCTGGGTGATTGGACTTTTGATATTATGCAATTTCCCACTGGGTATATACTTATATAAATCTTTGCCCTGCCGGCTCGAAGATCTACTAGCTTCGGCAGGGAATGTGGGTGGGGGATCTAGGTCTGCTGCTTCGAGTGGGGATTCCTGGTTGGTTATAGACTCCGGTGGCGATGGTGGCGGTGGTAGTGGTGGTATAACGGCCAACGGTTGCTGTACTTGCGCTGTGCGCGTTAAACGTTTACGCTTAGGCGAGTCACAGGCGTCGGGTGGGCTGATGGCGGCACGTTTGGGCTGCTGCTGCAGCTGGGCGGGCACAGGGGATTTCGAGGTTACCTTCTCCTTCTTTTCCTCTCTCACATGCATGGGCTCTGGCACGCATATATTCACTGCGGCTATATCGGCATCCGTCTCCGTTTCGGCTGTGCTCTGGCTGGATTGATCGGAGCCGCGCGCGTTCTTCTGCTGGTTGGATCTCAGTCGACGTTTGGGTAGGATTTTCACACGCTTAAGCAGCACCGTGCGACGCGGACGCAGCTTACGTTTACCTGTAGCTACCTCCTCGCTGGGAGCTACAGTGGATGCTGGATTCGGCACCATTGCAGCAGATGGAGTTGGTGAACTTGTGGGCGTGACCACAGCAAATGGAATTGGTGATGTGGTGGTATTTCGCCTCGAAATAGGAGCTTTGTGGCATGCTAACTTGGTATTGAAGAGCATGAATTTGCGATTCTGCAGCTCCAAGCTGACCCTTTCAAGATCAGATCGCTCCTTCTGGAACTTCATAATCATATCTTCCAGAAGACTGCGTCGATTTTGATTTTCCAACAGTCGTCTATCGATGTCTAGCAGATTTTGCAGCATGGGATCAACACGTTCCGCACTGGAATCCAGCATATGCAGTGGTAGACTGGTTTGCAGACTGGGGTAACCAGTAGATAAGTTGCAGCTACTTTCAAGGCCCATATAGCCCATGTTTCCCAAGAACAAGCTATGTGACATGGCGCAGTGTGTTGGTTCTGTGGCAGCAGGCACACTTATGGGCGGCGGCGTGGGCGGTAAGGACGGTGACGCTGCGGGTAAGGACGGTGCCGCTGCGGGTAAGGACGGTGTTGCTGCGGGTATGGATGGTGTCGCTGCGAGTTTGGGTGGCAAGGTTGGACTGGCAGCCTTAGCAGCGCTTTGATGTGACTTGTCAGACGCGCCATCAGCACTTTCTAATGCGTCTATAATCTCATTATGCAATGGCGCCTGTTTCCGCTCCTGCTCAATCTTCTTTTCTAGCTCCTTTTCCTGCAGTTCCTTCGTCTGCAGTTCTTTCTTTAGCACCTCCTCCGCCTGCTGCTTACGTCGTTGCGCTAAGGCCGTCTGCTTTATCAGATTAACCACATTCACAATTTCGCGCAGCAGAAAGTCTATGCCTATGCGATTATTGGTCAGCTTGAGATTCTGTTGCATTTTGGCCACTTCCATTTTTGTAAATGTTGAACTGTTGTATTCACTGCTGGTGACCACGCACGAGATAAAGTGCAGCCGGCTCTGCATGTTGCCACAGTGCTTGCTGCGATACTGTGCCGCCAGTACATCCTTCAGCTGTGGCAATATGAGCTTCTCGAAATTGGCCACCACGTTGTCCGCATCGCTCTTGAGTTTCAGCTGCTGACGGCGCTTGCTTGAGTCGCTGCTGCAACTGGAGGAATCGGAATGATTGCTGGCTGCATCAGCGTCATTATCATCACCGACGGCAGCATCTGGCACTTCCAGTAATTTCTCCAGCCCTTGCTCCTCTACCTCCTCATCATCGGAGCTAAGTACTATTAAATCAATGGGTGTCCGGCAGCTTCGCGCCGTTATGGGTATTTCTTGCTTGATGTTGACTTTTGGATGCACTACATCTGCACTTAAGCTGGCTGTTTTGATGGCAATCTTTCCCCAGTCCAGGGTTTTCGTTCTTGTAACTCTTTTACCTGGCGAGCACCTTGGCGCTACCTCCTTGAACTTGTCATTGGGTGTCTTCTTTGGTATCTCATTTGTTGCTTCCTTACTCATATCCTTTGCGGGCTCCGCCTGCTGTGATACTTTACCCACAAGCTGCTTCGGCGAAGTCAGCCGCTTCATGGGCTTCTTGTTGCTTTCCTGGGCCATGGTATGAACTGTGGATTTCGGATCGACGACTTGCGCTTGAGCTTTGCTCTCTGCGTTCTTCGCCGCTTGATCCTTTGCAGTCTTTTTGCTCTTTTGATGCTCCGTTTGTTTCTTCTGCTTTTTCTTGCTTTCCTTCGATTTCTCTGTTTCCTTCGATTTCTCTATTTCCTTTGATTTCTCTGTTTCCTTCGAATTCTCAGTTCCCTTCAATTTGAGCTGTTGTTCTGCTACCGTTGTTTCTGTGTTTTGTATTTCGCAGTACTGTGTCGACGGTACAGCTAAATCATTAGATTGCTCTGGTTTGGCAATACTGTACTTCTGATCGGGTGGCTGCCCCTGCTTATGTTGCTCCAGCTGTTCCTGCAGCTTTTGTAGATCCTGCAGATCCTGCAGTTCCTGCACCTCCGGCAGTTCCTGCAGTTTCGCCAACTCCTGCAGCTGCTGTTTCCGTTCCTGTTTCTTCAGCTGATGCCGATGCTGCTTTTCCAACCGCTGGTGTTCCAGTTGGTTTGTTAGCTCCTTCTCCTCTTTCTCCCTTTGTAGCTTCTCCTGCAGCTCCTGCGCCTGTTTCTGTCGTTCCTCTTCTGTGATCTGTATGCCAAAACACTTTTCGATCTCCTGCAGCAGCACTGCTGGTAACTTGATGGCATCCACGAACTCGTCCTCGACTAGTTCCTTAGCTGGCTTATCCTTGGGCTTGTCTAATTCGAATTCCTTCAGCTGGCGTCGTAACTCCTCGCGCAAACGTCGTCGGGCCTGCAGCTTCAGATGCTCGTTATAGACGGTATCGCCATTATTGATTATGTACTTGAGACTCGCCTTGTCCATGCTGGCCAGACGATCATTGATTGCATTGTCTTCATTGTTATTGTTGTTGTGATGGGCTGTGCTGCTAATAGTTCGTCGTCGTGGTAAACTGGCAACGGGCTGCTCCCTTTGTACTCGTGGCTCTTGATGATTCCGCTCCTGTGTGAGGGCTATTAACTCCTGCTTCAGTAGCTCGGTCAAGGGACGCACTTGAATCTGAGGATGTTTCGGCGGTCCTTTTGGGTTGTGCACGTTTTTTGTTGCTCCTACTGATTTCGGATTTTCTTCGATCTCAGAACTATTGGAGGGAGTTCCAGTATCAATATTTTTAGTTTTTGCCTGAGTTTTAGCATTGGTGATTTCTTTGGCTTTATTCTTAGCACAATTCTCCTCACTCTTGGCCTTGTTCTTAGCACAGTTCTCATCAGTTTTGGCCTTCTTTTTGGGAACAGTTAAAGCTTTCTCTTTGTGTTTGTCTATGTTTATTTTTGATTTATGTTCCTCGGTTATATCACGCTCGTCCTCATCTATATTTCTGTATTCGTTTCTATCTTCATCAGTATCATCGTCTTTATATCGGTCCTTATCTCTGTCTCCATAGTCGTATCTATCTCGAATTCTATTTTTGTCTCTGTCCCTATCCCTATTTCTATCCCTGTCTCTCTCTCTGTCTCTGCGATCATCACTTGACGAATTTCTGTGCCAGGATTCGCGTTCCTCGGATCTTTGACAGCTTGACTCTCGTCCACTGAAGTTTCTATAGTAATCACGATCTCTAAAGTCTCTTGGTGACCAATGTAAGGGCTGACGCTGTTGATTTTCTCGTTGATTCGAATTCGAATATCGATTGGATCGATAATCTATACGATCATTGGAATTGTAAGAGTTTAATGGTTCCGAATTGTTGTTACAATTATTATTGTAATTATTATTATAATGATTATTATTATTGTTATTGTTGTTCCTGTTGTTGTTACCTTGCCAGTTATTATTGTTATTGTAATTGTTATTATTATTATTGTTATTAAAATTATTGTTATTGTTACAATTATTATTAAATTTATTATAATTATAATAGTCGCGCGAGTTATTGTAATTTGGATTTGGACAGTTGTAATTATTATTATTCCACTAAAAAAAAAGAGAATGTAAATATTATAATAAACACAATGTTTTAGAGATATATTTTGATACTTACAAAATTCCTAAAAAGAGAAGAGAAGAAATACATTGTTAATAAAAACAATATAACAAAATTTACACTAAGCTACAAACAATTCAAATTCAAGCAATGAACCTAAGGCATAATTAATGTAATCAAGACAAACACGTTTCAAGTTCTTTATTTTTTTGGTCCAAACTTTCGGGGCACGTCAGTTTTTAGCGAACGTAGCGGCATTAATTTAACAGATTTAAAATTTATAACCACAAGTTGACTACACCTTGACTAGCTCGCACTCACTCACACTCACTTCATTCACAATCACACTCGCTTCCACTCCCAATCCCATTCCCTCTAGCTATTTGTGTATGCAAAGGTGCAAAAGAATTTCTTCTAAAATATTTTCCTGTTTTTTTTTTTTTTTGGCTGTGTCCGCTTTTGTTTTGGTTTCACTTGAGAAAATCTCGTTAAGAAATGCTAAAATATACGACCACAAATCCAGTGTTGCTGCTTTTGCCTTTTGTTCATGTAATTTGTAACTTAAACTAATTAAAAATTGAGCACGCAGAATTCTTCCTTGAAAATTACGAGCATTCTTCGTTTTTGCCTTATGGAAAACTCTTGCAGATGTCACGAAACATAAATAAATTCGCAAAAAAGTTTTAAAATGCTAAACACAACACTTTTTTTGGATGCAAATTTGTAAAAGCTTTCATTTTTTATATATTTCAAATATACACAAATTACTTGAATTTATTTATGATATTGTTTTATAATTTATATTATAACATATCTATACTCGTCCTCAATTTTTTCTCTTGTAGCATATCTAGAAGTTTTATTTTAGCCAAAAACAAAGGAATTTGTATATGAAATATTTTATTTTTTAGACCCTGTGTTTAAAAAACACAAAAGGGTCTATTAACTTTGTTATTATATCGGATTGAGCATGATTATACTGTATTTATATCTAATACGTAAGGAGGGTATAGCTTTCTCATTGTAGGGTTATTCAACCTGACCCCACTTTGTTTAGTACATTCGTATTCTAATTTTAAAAAAATTAAAAGAAAAAAATCTCAAAAAATAAATAATTTAAGAAATTTAAATTTACACTTATTTTATAAATTATACAACCACAACATAATTTTTTCGAGCTACCTTCAGTAACCTATGCAAAAAAAAAAAAAAATTAGACGGAGTCAGAGCCCAGTGCAAATAACCCAAAATTAATATGCATAACGCATAGCGGAAGGCCAAAAAAAAGGGAGAATAAAATGAAACAAACTTAAGAAAATGTATGCAGTGATGAGTGAAAAAGGATGCCACTTGGCCAAGTGTCAACAAGATGAAGCTGGAGGGGGAGCAGCTGAGAAGAAAGTAAGAAAAGTCGCAACACGCTCACCGGAAACTGAGAAAAGTCAAATGTCACACGGGGCGTATGTGACAAGTGGTCTAATGAACGATAGAAGGCGGGAAAACTGGGATGCTGGAAGATATTTTTCCACTTTTTTCTTGGAAGAAAAAATCAAGCTGGTGCCCGAAGAAACTAATGAAGCTTCATGCCAAACAAGGGCAAGTCAATTAAAAAAAGTCACAAGAGCAAAAGGTACGTGACGCCTTGAGTTACAGAGGGGGAAAGAGATAGGGGAGAGTGGAGAGAGAAAGAGAGACAGAAGTGACTGTAGAATCGAAAGAGAGATGGAGATTGAGTGAAATGTAGTTGGGTAGAGATGTAGGTAAATATTTTCGAGACAGCAACTAAAAAGTCGCAGACTGTCTCTGAAATTAAAATTACACGACTTGGCATGCTTGAATGAAGCGCCAGTTTTACCTCACACACACACATACACACACACACACACACACTTATACACCTGGGAGTGAAAAGTTTTTGAGGTAAAATTTCTTTTACGATTCGTTTGGGGTGGCAGCACAAGTGCCACTTCGCTGTCTTTTCGCTGTCTTTTCGCCTGTCATTAATTTTGTATATCATTGAGTTTTACGATTCTCATAAATATGAAAACGTTTAACTCTTCCCTGTCACGCCCACTCCAACCCCCCAACGCCCACAACCTTGTAGTATATGAGACAAACTAATTGTTGCTGCTTACGCATAGAGCTCGTAATGTCTTTTTAAGCGTAGACACGCTACCCACATGTTTTCACAATGTTTTCCCTGATAAACAACAACAATAACAATAGCTACAGTAGCAGAGGAAGAGGCAGGGGATGAAGGAGTCACGGAAGGGTGTCACAGGAGTACGAGGAGCAACAGCAGCAGGAGCAATTAGTGGGTTCTTGCCGAGAAGAGTAGCAATTGTACTTGAATCTCTCTCCTGGTTCTTCTCGATGTGCAACAGCTTGAGGTAATTTTCAAGTTTTACTCGTTTGACTCGTTGACAGGCGTTTTGTTGGTTTGTTGTTTTGTTGTTCTGTTGTTTTGTTTGCTTTTAATTAAAGCTCAAAATATGCACACACACATACACACGTTTGCAAAATAACTGATATTAAACGTATTTAAACAATACTCAAGGATTAAACACAATGAAGAGAAGGTTTTTTAATGAATTTGACGTTTAAGTTTAAGTCACAAATAATCAAAAATTAGAGTGGATAGCCCATTCAATAATATAGCTCTAAGAATTTATCAAGTTGTTTCATCATAAGACAATTCCACCGTATGAACACTTAGATCTCGAAAAATAAAAGAGCTACAACAGTAAAATTTTGCACCAAGATAGGTTTAGAATCCATTGAAAAAATTTTTTTTTTTCAAATTTTGCATAACGAACCAGTTTTCCAGAAATCAAAGAATTTGAAACCGATTTTATATATATACATATATACATTCATGTTTAAGCTATAAAATAGTCCCTTCATAATTTTTGATAATAAACTTCAATTATTTATAATATTATTTGAATTAAAACAATTTACATTTAATCATTCATTTTGAATTTTTTAGATCAAAGGTTTTTAAAATTAGAAATGATGACCCTATGAAAAATAAATTACGGGCTATGCCACTACTACTGAAGTAATTTCTATACACAATAATTCACAAAATCAAATGTATAATTTTTCTTTTGTTTAAAATTATCAAACTATTAAAATTAATGTAATATCATTTTTATATTTATATCTTTACATGATACTATATGGTGTTGTATTATTTGATCTAGATCTCCAAAGTTTAATTTGAAAACAAGTACAGATATTATCGACAAGCTAATCGCATGTTGAATATTTTCAGACCAACAGATACAATTATCTATGGTATATATAAGCAAGATTCAACTATAAAGCTGTCCATAGTATTCGATCTATAATGTCTCACTGTTCGGTTGTTTTATATACGATATCTATATTATTACTGTGTGTTAGCTGTAGAGCAAAAGTATATACGTTCATGAAGGATATAACGGTATTTAGATATATATTAATAATATACACCTCAATTCTTTTTCCCTTTGAAGCGCTTCTGGGACTATGACTTTACATCTGCAGACACAACATGCTCGGATAGGAGTAAAGTGAATATTACTGCGCAAGTTGATCGTGTTCCACATGGAAATTCAGTTTTTTCTATTGTTTTGGATTGGAAATTCGATGTTGCCGATACTGATATGGTATGTAACAGTTCATCAATCTATGAAAGTGCATTTTTATGATTATTTCTATATAATATCTATAAAATTCAGATGCAACTGGAGGTTTACGCAAGTAAAAGCGGTCGACAGAACACATTTATGAAATCGTTATTCACTTTTCCACCAAAACCATTCTATGACTTTTTGGATTTATTTTATATGAAGATCCTTTACGCTAATTTACAAAACTGTTCTAATTTTCCCGTATATAGGGATAAAAGCCATACACCTTGGACCCAACGAACCTATAAACTAACGCGTTGTCGACCGAGCCTCGTTGGTTTTCCTGACGAAGTGGTTCCGGCTTATTATAAATTAATGTTTAAATTCCTTGGTCAGGTCAATTTTATAATATCTATTGTAGTTAAAGTAACCACAAATTGAAAAACAGTGTTTGAAGATTAAAGCAATTATAAATTAATTAATAATTTGCTTTTAAATTTGTTTTAGTACTTTCTAAAAAGATTTGAAACACTTAGTGCGGTCTTGGTTAGAATATACTAAAAGTCTAAGATTTCTTGAATTCGAAGATCTATTCCCTAAAATATTTGCATTTCTAGAGATCTTACATAAATAAACATATCTCTCTTTTATATAAAGTAATATATTACATTAGTTAATCTTCATGAAATGTTTATTGTTAACCATAGCGTATCTTTTGGTCTATAATGCTCAAGTGTAACCAATTGACTTGTTTTTTTTATTGCCGCACCCAGGCTAACATAATTACCGCTAAGCCACGAAACCAGTTCAGACCAAGCTCAAGAGCTGAACTGGGCCAAGTTATGGCTTGCATTTCAATTGAATAAAGCTCAATTGTAATTGCCCAAGTTGTTATAGTTTCCATAAAAAATTTATTTCAGATATTTTACCGTTATGGACAGTACTAACACATGGGGATGTAGCTCAGATGGTAGAGCGCTCGCTTAGCATGTGAGAGGTACGGGGATCGATGCCCCGCATCTCCAATTGGATTTCATTTTTTGTCGTTCGTTTAGCTCCAATACAAAAATTTTTTACATCACTTGGAATAATTAAAAAATAAATAGCAAAACACATAAATTTTGGTTCTTTTTGTCGTAGTCATAGAAGTAGCTTAACTAGCTAAGCTGTCTGTCTGTCAAAAGTTTGTCCTGTGCGGCGCAAAAATTAAAACAAAAGGCTGCTCATAAATAGCACATCATGTATCATTTACAATACTCAAACTACGAATCCAAAAAACCCCCAGGAGTGCTCTCAGTGTGCGCTTTGTTTTGTTGGGTGTTAAGCCTGAGGCAGCAACTCGAATCCGAGAGTCTCTCTTTGCCTCAGACCCCAAGCCTCCTGTAAACCGTCTGCTGTGTCCTGGCGCCGTGTGTGGCTAAAGCCCTGCTCCTGGGTTGCCTGTTTAATTGCTGGCAAAGTTCTGCGAATGCAGTCGAAAGTAAACAAACATTGGCATATTGTGCTGATTTATGTGCGACAATGTGTTTTTCCGTGTGATTCGTCCTCCCCGAGCTGCTGGGCCGGGTGTATCAAATCAAATTACGCGACTTGATTGTCGACACATATACATGGGGGCAACAATCAGGCAGTCAAGCCGCATGGGGCACATAACGCCCAAAGAATTTTATGCGGCTGTCGCACTTACAAAGCGGCCTTTGAATATTCATTAGTGTGCCTGCTTATCCAAAAAATGCAGACGTCTGCGTATTTCTTAGCTTGCAATACAACCTAACCCTCTGGAAAAAAAGAAGAGCAATCCAATTATTGCTCTCTTTCCAATTGGAGATGCGGGGCATCGATCCCCGTACCTCTCACATGCTAAGCGAGCGCTCTACCATCTGAGCTACATCCCCATGTGTTATATTGGCCCAACAATTGCCACCTTCAAGTGGCCAAAACCGTTGACAAAACTGCAACGACAGCAAAAAATCACCAACAACAAAACAATAAAAAGTGAAGGGAAAGCTTTGGTTTCTTCAAAGCGTTTCGATCGAAGCGGTATTCGTATTTCATTATGAGTATAGCTTATAGAAATTTAGCTACAGTTTGATAAGAGATCAAATTGATAATCCGAACACAGATCTTTAGACATTACTGATACAGGTTAGTCTATTCTAATACAGTATATTCCATTACAATTTATAAGCAGAAAGAAAAGCTATTTACTATATACACTGTGGATTAAAAGTGAATGTATTTGAATGTTTTGCAATCCAAAGCGAGTAAAACGGAATTCAGTGAAGCAAAAGAAATAATTTTCAATTATATCAATATTTTAAATATTACAGAATGGTAATAAAAATTAATAAAAACAATAACAAAAACAGACAAAATAATATATTAAATAACCCCAATATGTTATATTCTGTATCATATCATGATTAATTTTTTATGTTTGAATATCAGTTTAAAATTTAGTTTTTTATTTCGAAAACATAAAAAAGATATTTTCTATTTTTGTAATTTTGGAAATGGAATAGAATTTTGTAAATAGCTAACCAAACGTTCTAATCTAATTATTTAATAATTTAATTTAATTTCGGAATCCATTTTCAAGATAGCGCAATTGATACGAAAACAAGAAATGTTGTGAATTAAAAATTTTCGAAAATGTTTCTTTATGTAAACCTCCTATATCTACAAAAAAATTGCATAATCCTAAACACTTACATAAGCAAAATGTTTTCTTTACGTCTATTT
Organism: Sphaerogastrella javana; assembly: GCA_037040025.1. NCBI lineage: Eukaryota > Metazoa > Arthropoda > Insecta > Diptera > Drosophilidae > Sphaerogastrella > Sphaerogastrella javana. The sequence goes on along the minus strand of JBANCZ010001363.1, from coordinate 10,807 downwards.
ATCGTGCCTACCGCACAAGATTGTCATGAGGCATTTAAAAATCGAAAACTTCGATAAAACTGAAAGCTACCCGCATAATCAAGTGCCAGGCATTCCATTCTGTTCTTATTTTATATCCTAGCCAAATTTGTTACGCTGTTTGTCGCTGTTTCGTTTTGTTTTGTTTTTTTTTTTTATAGGGGGAAGTCCATGAAAGCCCAACAAACAAACAAACGAACAAACAATAAAATATTGAGCACATTAATGTTTAGTCAGACGTAAAATTACTTTTAAGTCTACTTTCTTGGGGCTAGAGGAGCTTGAGAGCTGTAGACTCTTAAACAATGTCAAGAAGAGCAGCAAAATGGCAGAGAGCTAGAGCTATAAAGACGTTAGATAAACGTTAGATGCATATTTATGATTTAACACTTCAAGTGCCAAACGGTGGCAAGGGGCATGGGCCAGGGGGGGAGGTGGGAGGAGAGCAAGATGTCTTGAGTTACGTGGCAGATATCAGGGCTACTACTGACACTTGGCTGACTGTCATTATTCGCGCGCAAAGCTTCCCATAATGCTCGATAATGAAAAATGGAAAATGAAAAATTTTCTACTCTTCGCACTTTTGCTACATTGACAAATGTCTCACTCTGCCTGAGAGAAAAAGTGAAAGAGAGTGAGAAAGTTGAGGGGGGGATTTTTTTTGGCCGTAATAAAAGTTTATGCAAGTGTTGTTTTTTTTTTATTTTTGCTGTGGATTTAATTAAGAATAAGAAAAATGAAATGCCAAAGTTTTCGATTGCCAGATGCGCACAGGGCGTCGCGCATAAGCGGATTTGCCAGCAACATTTATTGTTATTTCTACTTCGAATTTGTTTACGTTAATTAGAATGAAAACCCCCGTCAATAGAAAGAGAGAGACTGACATGATGTCGATGCCATCAGTGGTACTATATATGAAGTGGCCCAGACGTTTTATGCTCATTTTTGAGTAGATTGTAAGCGAATTGAAGACCACAGAAATCATCAATTTGGGGAAATAGAAGGAAGTTTACTCATGGATTGTTGGATGGAAAATTATTATCATTATTTTCAATTCAATTTAATGAACAGAAAAATTTTTTCATACATTTTCTATAAATTTTTGAAAATAAATTCAGAAGTGGTTTTAATTGCCTTCAATTTAAAAAAAAAATAATAATAATTCTACTAATAAATAAAATGTAATTGAAATATTTATTTGCTTTTTGAAACATGGTATAACTAAATTAAATTAAATTAACTTAAATTGGAAAATTCTAAATTTGTCATGGGACTTTAATTTGGGGACTATTATTTGTTTAACAAAATGATTAAGTTGACTAATAGATATTTTAATTCGAGCCTTGCGATCATAGATATTGAAATAGGCTTTTTTCAGACAAATAGATATATAACTATTTGATTGACTAATTCTTATGAATACCTTCTAATCTCTAACAAAATTACAGACAGTGTGGATGAATCTTCTCAGTTTATATATAAATAAATGATTAATGATGAATAAAATGTTCTTTTAAAAGTAATTTAAATAATTTTTTTCTAATTAATTCAAAAATTTCATATATTCAAAAAGTTACGGACTTGTTTTACACCCTTTTGTTATACTGAATTTTCGATAATTAACTATTGAGACTAAAAATTGAAAGCATACTATTTTTCTCATTACAACTAATAGAATAAATAAATTATTGATAATTGTTATTGAATTATATATGTATATATTAACTTTAATATATTAATTATTATATAATTATTTATATAAAATGCCTCTTACCAAGTTCTTAGTTTGAAGAGGAGTAATTCTTGTTTTAACTTATATGCCGCTAAGTACATTTAACTTAGGGTTTATATAATAATATAAACACTATAATCACAGTGATTAACGCAACTTAATCGAGCAACTTTGTTGCTCATAGACATGCGTATTAAACACTTATAATACTAAACCAGTCGCAAGTTATGACAACTAAATCAGTCTGTTCATTAGTTTAGTTCTTCAAGCTATACTCAAGTCTACTAAGTTAATTTAATCACAAGGGGAATTCAGTTTAATTCAAGCGTTAAATGGCCAACGAATTGGGCAAATATCAAATTTATATATACACCTCACGTGCTGTCACTTCGAGTGTTACTTAATTGTTCATGAATTGCCCATTGAGTGTGTGTGTGTGTGTGTATGTATGTGCGTGTGTGTGTGTGTGTGTGTGAAATATAAATCAGCCTGCGTGTTAGGCTATGAAATTTACTGTTTCTCTTTTGCTCTCTTTCGCTGTCGTGTGTTGACAGTTCTGCGTTTGACAAAGCGGAAGCGGAAGTGGAATTTCGTTGTATGGAATGCCAATTCGATTGGATTTTTATTCTATGGGTTTGATTTAATTGTTTTGATTTATTATAATTATTGTATATTTTATAAGTGTATTACATATAGTTTCTATATTAATATAATTTTGATTATTATTTTATTATAATTTTACTAATATTCACAAAATTTGCATGATTTTATTTAGCATTATTATTGTTAATAATAATATTTTTTTGGTTTTTTATATTCACAAAATTTGTATGATTTTTTATATTACAATATTATTATTATTAATTTTTTAACGTCTTAAATATTCACACAATTTTCATGACTTTTATGTGGTATAAGTTAAGTTAATCATTTATTTGTGTTACTTTTTTTTAAATATTAGTTTGATTTTTTTTTTTAAATTTTATAATAGTTTTAAATTTTTTAATTTCAAGAATTAATAAAACAGTAAACTTGTGTATTGTTAATTGTTTATATTATATTTTTAATGCATTTTCAAATCATTCCAACAAAGCCGAAACAATCGCACGCTTTAGGACACTGTGCAACACAACACGAACACGAATACAACAGCAACACTGCACAACACAATACAATACAACACAACACAGAGGCTGGGCCCGAAAGCTTGCTGCTGCTGCTTGGCTAATGTGCTGCCAAATGCCGTTAACCGACGGTAAGGCTCTGCAGTTGGAATAGTTTAGAGAGCAAAACAGAAACAGCAACAGCAACAGAAATAGCAACAACAACAGGAGTTGGGGGCTGTACATGGGCAGCATGAAATGCAGCATAACATATACACATGCACATACACATGCAGATACACATGCATATACACAATAACAACAACCGCGTACACACAACCAATTCATATACAACGAACGAGCGTCGAGCCGAGGATCATAACGACTTGTATATAACCCGAAGAGTCTGGCACGAGAGGCGGCCCCCGCTGCAGCAAAACAAAACACAGCACAAAACAATGCAAAATACAACAACAACAGCAGCAGCAGCAGTAATAGCAGCAACAGCAGCAGCAGCAGCAGCAGTCGGAGTAGGAGCAGGAGCAACAACAACATCAATGTGTAACTAAATAAGATGCAACGGTACTGCAGCGGAAGCGGTAGAGGGAGGAAGGGGGGTGGGGGCAATAATCATCAGCCGCCCACGCCGAGCGCCCGCGTTGGCGAGCAGCGCACGACGAACGAGCGAGCTGTGAAGACCGAACGAGACTAATGGTACAGCCAAGGAGTAGCGCAGTCAATGCGGCCATTCGTCTTACGACGAGACACGAAGGCGCACACGAGCGCAACACACACACGAATGCAGGCGCACGAGAGAGCAGGAATATTGGAATATGCCATAGTGGAGAGAGCGAGTGCGCATGAGAAATTGAGCAAAAGAACGAATTGGGAAATAAAATAAAATACAAGCAAAACAAAATAAACAACAACAGCAACAGCAGCAGCAATAGCAACAACGGCAACAACAGCAACAACAGCAACAACAACAATGATGCTGCACTGGTGCAATTAATGCATACAGGGAGAGTGAGTGAGAGAGTGAGAACATAGGCAGTGAGCAAGCAAACGGGCGAACGAGCAAGCGCTTGAGTGAGAAAGAGAGATTGCAAGAGTGCTGCGCTGGTTGGCTGTTGCATATTTCTAGGCTGCATTGGTGTGAGTGTATGTGTGTGTGTGTGTGTGTGTGTGTGTGTTGGCATTTTTGTTTGTAAACTACATACAACAATACAATAAGCAAGACATGAAGTGTGAGGGTATTGCCAACAACTGTAAACTGGGGAACTGAATCCCGTATACCCGTTTATACATATACACACACACACACATACACCAAATTCGGCGCATGCCATTTGATTGTCCTGCCTATAAAAGTCAGTTAGGCTATGTGCCTGAGCTCAGTTGAATTTCAACAACCAGCGTTTGGACTTCGAGTTTATCCTCATTCTCCTTATAAACAACAACAATAGCAACAGCACATCATCACAACAGGACAACAAATCAACAAACAAGGAAACATCAAACATCGCCTCAAACAGTCATAGTGCCAAGAGACGGCTTAACGCCTGGATCCCCCTGTGAGAGCCAGTGGCTTATCGAGGTATGCATAACGAATGTGGTGTGAGTCGAAATGTTCGATCGGGGGTTGTTATGTGATAAATCAGTGAGTTCCAGTGAGATTGACCGCGCTCCATGAGTTCATTGACACAGCATAATTATGAAAATGAAGTGTTCTTTACAATAAAAGTTATATCTTATAAAGGAAATATAGTAATAAAATAAAAAAAATAATATAATATATAGTTACAATATATATATAGTTATAATAATATAATAACAATATCATATGAAGTAAGGGGAATTAAAGGCATTACGTCCATAATTAACGATCTCTTATACGATCATGATACAACCTTTATGTGATGATCTGTCCATCCTAACCTTAATTATAAAGTGAACCATACACTACATATTTAAAACCCTTAATTCTCATTTAGTCATCATTTCTCATACTCTAACTATCCATATATATCATTTTATTTTCCTTTCAGATCACCAACAAATTACGATCGCTTTTATTAAAGCACCCACAGTCGAACCGATAACCGATTAATCGGCATACAAATTCAGTGCATCGTCAGACCGTTCTACTGTAAGTAAAATCCCTTAAAAAAATATGGGATCGCAGCCGATAAACGAAAATAATGGATTAAGGAAGTACAACAAACACAATACAGCGTTAACAAATGAACCAAAGATATCAATGCATAAGAAATAACTAGAACCATATAAATATATGGTTATATTATCACATAAACTATCAAACTAATACAATAATATGTAAACCAATAAGTAGATCAAAAATATGTAGCAAAAATCCAAAAAAAAAAAGAAACGAAGTATGTAGTCATGATCGAGTGAGATCACTCAAGATTTATAGAGATTTTTATATAAACAGCAATGCATTAGGTAGGCGACTATAGGTACTAGCTATAAGAAAAAAATAATTACACTATATATCAATTATACACATGAAAATATGTCGTAACCAAATCAAAAAATCTGACTTATCACAATGAATGAAAACCGTTACGTTCGATCTAGTTATTGCAAAAGAAACTTTACACCCAACGAGAGCCCCACATTCGATCAGAGTCCGATCTATCCGGGGCATGTGTTCCGCTTTTCAATTCTTATACGGCCAACAAAATTATCTGTGGTATATTATAAAGGTTTTTCCGATTAGCTTTTGCGCGTGCGCGACGCGTATGTAGATCATATTCTTGGCTAGGGTCCGGGCCCTAGGCGTAACGCGTACGTCGTGCCGTGCGTCAAGCGGCTGTCGCCCCACGCGTCGGTTGGGCGGGTGGTGGGTAACATTGATGTTACACGTTGGGATTGCGTTCGTACACACACTTAGGTTGTATACGATATATGTGTAATTCAATGATAATCGATTATTCGATCATGATATAGTGTTGTGCATGCTGCATGAATGTCTAAGTATATGTGGAAATTTATTTTGTTTTTAAATTTTATATAAATGTATATTGTATAATTGAAAATTTAAACTTATTTGCAGTTACAATCAACTTATTTATTGGTTTACATCATATTCACTTGACGTTTCTCAAAAGATCATTAGGAATTTTTTAATATTCCTTCATTTTTAGATTGATATCTGCTTGATCTTTCGCGGACTTTATGAAATTTGAAGTTGTCATTTTACATAACATAACCTCATATTTCAGAAAATTATACTTCTGGTCTTCCATTAGACAACCGTACTTTGAAAGTAGCGTATTTCAATATTGACAGCACCCTGGATTATGCCCTTAAGTACTCCTTTTTATAATCCACCCTATGCCCACAACATGGCACACCTTGTCATTGTTTTGGAAACCCTTAACGCAAACCTTGTTAACGCTTTTTACTGTCAACGGCTGCGTCTACCAAGAAATGCATATACAGTCAAGTGTTAATAATGTGGTTGCCTTCCCTGGGGGTAAACCGACCAACCCACTCAACCCACCCAACCACCCACTCCATAACACATGGTGCAAGCGTGCGTTAAGGCAAAAGGAAGCTCAAGAATCAGACACACACACACACACGCAGATACACTGAGAGAGATAAGTAAAACAAACACAACAAACAAATGGCATTCAGTTGGACTAACACTACGGATTTAGTATGCACAAAGGGGCAAAAATAGAAAAAATTGGGTAAAGGGAAAAGGGGGAAACAGTAAAAAAATGTTGAGGAATTGCAAAAAAAAAACTTGCCTGCGTCCGTTTTGCCAAGGCTTGTTATTATATTTCTGCGATTGCGGGCGCCTGTGTGTTAAAAAGAAAAAAAATAAAAAAAAAATTAAAAGAAATGAAAAGGAAAATATAAGAAAATGCATAACTAAACAAAACAAATCTTGAAAAAAAAAAGAAAAAAAAGAGGAGTTGGGCTGCGCCTGCTGTTAATTTTGTTATTCAAAATGTTGTCTGCTCTGCGCGACGTTTATTTATTTCCGCATTCGCTCCACCCTGTCGACCTCTAATGTTCCTTTCCCGATTCCTTGGCTTTTCATTGTTATTATAGGACGAAGTCAAATATATCTGCATATTTCTTTTCTAATTTAGTGGCGCGTAATTAAAATCTACAGGAAGTTGCAACTGTTTCCCCACCGCAAATAGAGAAGAAGAAAAAAAGTTAACGTTCCAATCAGTCGCTGTATTTGACAGATATTTTTATCGATGCGTCACGTAGTTTCAACGTCAATTGGCCAAAAGGTTATTGCCTAGGTGTAATGACAGACAGACAGACAACAGACATACAGGCAGACAGACAGTCAGACGTAGGTCGGGCGCACTCACACGGAAATTTCAATGACAATAGCCAGGTCCAGCATACAGCATCCAACACCCAAGCAACTGTAGACCGTAGATGGGGGTCTGAGCCAGCCAAGCGTAAGCCAAAAGTATCTCATGGATAGCCGCAAGGCTCAGTCGTACCTCCTCACCCCAGCCACAGGCCACTCACTTGAAAATTTATGTGTTAATTTCAAGACGCGCGGGCGCTTGCCATAGTATATTTTTTTATACGGTACTGGGGGCAGTATTTTTTATATTTTTTTGTTCAACCAAAGAAAAAAAGGCAAAACTTTTTGTTTGGTAAGGTATTTGGGCTGCAGGTGCTGCCAGGGTCAGCACTTGGTGGTAATAAATGAGCTAATAATAAGCGAAATGTGCTTTTGAGTGACCCTAAACAATGGCTCGATGGGTAGCCTCTTTTTCTTTCTCTCTCTCTCTCTCTCTCTCTCTTCCCACTCATTCTTTTTAAATTTTATTCCACGCTCTCTTCCTTTTCTACCACCTATAAAATTCCCTGTGAAATTGAGTTAAAAAAGTTTACGTCGGGCAGCTGAAAAATGCGCAAAAGTGTCGAAAATTCCGTTGCTGACATGAAAAGATTTGTTTATAATTAATTTCTCTCCACGTATTTTTTTTTTAAACACTTTTTTTCATATTTTCCTTTTCGTCCAAAAACATGTGACGCGCAACGAAATTAATTACGGTAATACCTATGGTCAAGCACAATTTTTTAGAGCATTTTTCTAGGATCTCAAAAAAAAAAAGGATGCAATTAACAGGGAGCTTATGCTGGTATTTCAGCAAAATACAAGAAAATTTTTGATTTACAGACGGTGAAAGTTGAATGCCCTAAGAAAATCTGTTTAATGTCATAATATATGAGTTCAGGGACTTAAATTCTAATTATTATTTAAACACGGGGTCTAAAAAATCTAAAAAAAAATTTAATCTAATCTAAAACAAATAAGCTAATTTAAGGACTTATTAATCTGACCTCGTAATATAATAATTATTAATAATTTCTATATATACTTAATATATATATTTATAAATAATAATTAAGGGCATAGATGCTTAAGTATTTTTTAAAATATTTTTTTAACAATTAACAAATATTTTTTAAATTTTGTATGCACATTAGCCGATAAACTAAACTCTTATATGACCTTTAAAAAATTAATATTTTTAAAAATATTTTTTATTAATCATAAAGAATCTGCCTAAACGATATGTGTATTTTTTTATATTTTTTAAATTATTGCAAAAAAACTGAAATTTAAGGTGTATATAAAAAAAAAAACCTTTCAAATTTAGAAATAATTCGAATAAGCAAACACAACGAAAAAAGTTGTATAGCCGAAGCAGTAGTAGCTATTGATGACTCCAATGAGTACTTGCATGTGGAAAGTATCTTAAAGGGCAAGTAGCCAAAAGGCAGCACCAACAACAATAACAACAGCAACAGTAAAAGCCACAAACAAGGAGTGGTACACGAACAAGTGTTGACGTGTTACGAGTTTCATTTTGGGAGTAACAAAAAAGGCAGGAAAAAAATAGAAGCGATTTGTAGTCTCATGTTGTAAATTCCAATCAATTTCTATGGTCTGTATGTGTGTGTCTAGAAGGTGAAAGAGAGTAAGGCGTATTGATGCGAGGACGTCAGTCATTTGCCGGAAAATTGAGTAGACATGCATATCCGTTTAGGACGCAGCCACAGCATGGCTAACAGATGTGGTCAAGATGCAAAGGTTGAGCTGTAGAGACAACTGTAAAGTAGAGCTATAGAGTCGTAGAGCCTTATGACTATTCAGGCTATCAATTAGAATTTCGCTCTTCTTTTTTTGTTCCTTTTTTTTGGTTATGAAGTACTCGCTATTTGGCTCTTTGTGGCTTTGTCTTAGCAGGCGAGTCAGCAGCTTGTTTGGTTAACAAGATGAAGCACATTGTGCTGCAGGCATTGGCTAAGGACTACGATAGTCATTGAGACACGAGAGCAACAACAACAAGAGTAATAAGAAGAAGAGGCAGAAGAGACAAACAAACATGAGGCTTGTGTCTATGAGGCGTTTGTTTTGGCAACATTTGCGGGCCTAATGGAATTTGCTGCTAACTTGGCAAAAAAAAAACAAAACAAAAAAAACGGAAATGCTCAAGTAGCTAAAGAGGGGGGACTAAGGTCCTTGCCACACATGAAACCATATGATATGGCTACGTATGAAGTTGCTGCTGCTGATGTTTCTGCTGTTGTTGCTGCTGATGTTTCTGCTGTTGTTGCTGCTGCTGATGTTGTTGCTGCCGTTTCGAATTGAAAATCGAAGTTAATATGCGCTGCAGACTGTGAAACAAATCATTTTCAAGTTGTTAGCTGAATATCGACACGTTTTTGCCATTTTATATTTATTATGAGCATTTGCTTTGCTTTTTTCTTTTTTTTTTGACGCTCATGGGGCTGTTGTAGCAGCTGTGGCAATGCATAAGTTGCCTCTCAGGGGTAGCAACATAAAAGCCAATAATATGTTTAGGATAACTTGCCAAAATGGCCATAAAATATGTTTAAATTATGCGCTAATGCTGATTGGAATATAATGAACCTAGAGGCATTTCGATATAGTAGATAGTTATTATTAGAAGAGCATTAGTTAATCATATAACAATGCGTTTATATATAAAGAAGCTAGTTTTATAAAAATACCAAATATTATACTATAGAGTGCTTGCCTTTAGCCTACATTTAGAGGGTATTCTTGTACCTCTAGAACCTGACTGTATATAAAACATAAACTATATAGAATATTACACTGGAGACTTCTTGCTCTTTAGAGGGAATTCTTGCACAGTATAGATGTGTCTCTTGGCTGCCTTTAAGCTAAACAAATGCGTTCATAGACTACAATTTTAGCTTGAATTTTGCAACTCTATAAGTGGCATATTATAAATATATTGCATTATAAGCAAATGAAGCTTGTTTATGCCGCATTCCTGGTGTCAAACATCAAATAGCTCACGCAGCAGACACTCCAAGTCAAGGGGAGTAGCAAAAAAAGCCATTTGAGTCAAGATGTAGCTGTTGTTGCCGCTGCTGTTGCTGTTGTTAATGTTGCTGTTGCTGTTGTTGGTTGTGGCATATACACAACATAAGATGCGGGACATAAAATTAGCAAGATACGTGCAGCACGACGCAATGTGTGACGCTCTGCCTGGCCCTGCCTCTCATTTACATAATCAATTTTTTTTGTGCGAACGTTTGCAGTTTTTTTTATTGTGCATAATGGGGGGTATCCTTAAGGCATGCTCTCACTCTGTGTGTACACTCTATGTGTATGTATGTAATGTGTGAATATGTATGCATGTTTATGTGTTAACTAAAATGTAAAGAAACAATTAATTCAATGTCAATATGCATTTAAAGCTCACCAATTATTTGAATTATCTCCGCGTTGGTCCCATTGTTGTTGTTGTTGACCACCTGTATGGTATCTACCATTGTCCGAACCCCCACACGAGAGCTCTTCGTTGCCGGCAACTGTTGTTGTCGCTGTTGTTGTTGCTAATGCTGATGCTACAGCAGTTCCTGTTACTGTTGTTGTTGCTGC
>JBANCZ010001362.1:0-22320 GCA_037040025.1 Sphaerogastrella javana | reverse complement strand
AAAAGAGCACGCCTCAAAACAATGCCATTTAAGTCTCCCTATGTACGTATATATATATATATATACGTATATAACCATCTACATCTACACATGTAGAGATATGTGCATATGCAGTAATTAATCATTGTGTTAAATCAGATTGTTTACTTGCATTTACGATTACGTGGCGTATGCGTAATGTCAAATAAATTATCATTTAGAGGCAACTGCTGAATGGCAGCAAAGACACCTGATATACACACACAAACACCCGTTGTATATGTGTATTCATTCATTATATTTACTGGCATTCACTCATTTGGCGCATTAAAGCGCGCTGCAGCTGTAGCTAAATTGGAATTTGGAATTTAAACGTTAATTTCTGGTGATTGTAGAAATCTTTTATATTAAACTGAGAGAGAGAGAGACAGAGAGAGAAACAAATAAACATATATGTGTGTGTATGGGTGTGTGTGAGCGTGAGTGTATTCATTATTTATGCTGCATAATCAATCAATATGCTGCTTGATTTTATTATTTCTTTATTTTCATTTGTTCACCATGATTGCTGACGTCTCGTTCTCATTTTTGGTGCGTTTCTGCTTTCTCTCATCCTCATTCAATGCTTTCTTCCAGCTATACACGCTTTCTCTTCCCCTCTCCACTCTCTCATCTCTCCCTTTCTCCCTCTCTCATTCTTAGCCTTCGCTACTCGCGCTGTAATTCGCGTTAGTCGCTCCAGCAATTTATATCAATACAGATCCAATCGCATGTCCTTCATTTTCCCTCGCAATCGCTAAGTGTACGTGAGTGTGGGTGGATGTATCTGTATCTGTAACTGTGTATCTCTCTCTCCCTCTGTGTGTGTGTGTGTGTGTGTTGATTTGATGTTTTTTTTTCGTTTTGTCTTTGATTGAGCTTGTTATGTGCAACCCCCACTACAAATTTACCATCCCCATTGTATTTGTCTATCTAACTGCAGCGATGCCATCGCCATCAGTCATGGTCGCGCTACGGCATTCCACGCCCCCCCCCCCCTGTACCACACAGTCGCAGACATCATCTTCATTGAAGTCTCTCAAATGATTCACTGTGTATCTATCTATATATATATTCGATTTCGAATGTTTGAATGGATTTTTTTTTGCGCTTCTGATTCGTTGCGTAGTCGCAGCATACATGACTAACTGGTGATTCTATATTTAAATGTCACGCATTTTCCCTGCCTGCCCCCAGGTGGCGCTACCTTACTGAGAACACTTTAAAGGACAACCCACACCAGTGTATGTCTCTCCTTCTTCCTCTCTCTCTCTCTCTTTGTCTCCTTCTCTTTGCCTATTTCCTCCTGGCAAATGTGACCTCAACTCTCAACTCTCAACACTCAAACACTGAGTGTCAATATTTGTTATTGATTTTGCCATAATAACATTCCCAGTGCGTCGATAAATTTGAAATAACGCATTTACCTTCCGGCCAGCCTTAGCCTCAGTCCCTGATTCCCATTTGGAATTGGAGTAGGAGTTGTAGACGGTCTGGGCCACACTCTAGGGATGATTAGGGCCCATAACAAGACTTCTATGCTATGCATACTATACCACATGTATATTAAATCTCAGAAAAAAGTAGCGTACTGTGGGCGGGGTTAGACAATAATAGTAAGTGCACATTAACGAAATAATTATTACAGTCATTGTAATGGAACTTATCATACAATACAGCAGCAGAAGTAGAGAAAGCAGAGAAGGAGTCTGTAGAAGGATGTGACTAGGGTCAGGCAATACAGAGCGCTTACGTATGTGTTTATATGTGTGTATACGGGAATGTAGTGTGCGAGAGGGTCAGAAAGAAGAAGAGTGAAAAAAGAGAGTCAGAGAGAGAGAGAGAGAGAGAGAGAGAGAGAAAAAAAGGGAGAGAGAGGGATCACGTTGTTAATATATGCTTCTACAGAAGTGCAATGTACGTGTGACAGACTCAATTTCTTTCTTTCAGGGCTGAAAAGTGCATTAAATCGGATTCAAAATAGAGAAAATAAATTTTTTAAATAATATAAAATCTACTACAAAGCAGTTCTATGTTGCAGCCAATAGTAAAACTAATAGAAAAACTATGATTTAAGAAATTAGAACTAGTCTAAATGTAAATTTTTGATAGAATCTAAACAATATTTTAGTCTGTTCTTCTTCGATGTATTTAATTTTAATGCAATTTAATATATATAATATAATATATATTTATAATATAATATATAATATTATCTATAATATATGTACTATATAATATAATCAATTATATATATAATAAATATAATTATTATTGTTTTGTTTAAAAAAAAAAAAGAAAACAAACTTTTTTATATTCTTATTCTATAATATAATATAATATACATTGAATTTACTATTGTTTTTAATTTCCATCACATCAAACGCCCTAACAGACAGACTGAAGCAATTTTCGAATTCCATTTGTACTAAGAGAATGTAGGTAGAAAATGTAACTAAGTTAGTTCAGCCCTGTTGTTAAAATTAATTTACGGTAGCACAGCTTGGGTATTTGAAAATGGCTCAGTGGCTGAGTCTCTGCTCTACAGAGTGTGCTATACTTCTGTTTCTTGATCTGGAGCTCAGTGTATGTGTATGTATGAGTGTGTGTGTGTGTGTTTGTATGTGTGTGATGTGATGCGCTGTGATGTGATGTGATGCGAGGCAATGTGATGTGATGGGACGTTGTCGTGGTAACTTTTAATCGGCTCTGCGTCGTGCAGTTGCCTCATCAGAGTCAGATTTGAAGCAGAGTAGTAGTAGTCGCAAATGTTGTTGTTTTTGTCGTTGTTCTTCTTGTTGTTCTTGTTCTTGTTGCTGCTACTTTAGCATTGGCATTTCGTGGCAAAGTCTTAACGGTTTTTCGTTTTTGTGAACGTGTTGTCAACGGTCTACGTCAAACTGAAGTTCACATTTGCATATGCTCATCAGGCAGCAGTCGCAGCGTGAATCTGCACTCACACACACACGCGCACACACACTCACACACATACATACATACTCACATATACACATATACATATACTCACATAAGCTGCTACAAAATCCCACCCCTTTTGGCACACCCATTCCTGTCGCACTCACTGCACATTCGTCTTGTAAACATCAACTTAAGCGCCATTAATTTATCCGCCCATCGCTTGCCACGCCCACTAACGTTGCCAATGCTGCTCACATTGTAAGCGCACGACATGTTGGATAGGGAAGCAAAGAGAGAGGGTGAGAGAGGGAGCAGTAAAGCTGCTCTCGTGTGCTACATTTGCATTGCGTTAAAATCACTTTGGTAGTCATAGTATTAGTGAGTCGCACGTGAAGTAAAAATTTATTCTATTTTTTTTTTCTACCAACACGTTCCCTGCAAATTTGTTTTCCACGGAAAAGTTTGCCTTCATCTTCTTCTTTTTGATTTGCTGCCTGGTCTCGCCGTAAACGAAAAGAAAAATATGCTTAAGTGAATTTTCATCAGACCAACACGCATACACGAATACACTCACACCCACACCCACATACTCACATTCACACTCACACTCACACATATACACATACACCCATATACCCATTAATTTCAACGAAATCCTTTGGTCTGATTTACGCAACTTTTAATTTAATTCACTATGATGCGATTATTTCTCGCCTGCCGGAATAATTGCCCAAAGCGGGCACACGCTGCGTATGCGCAATATATACTCTGTAACAAGCCCATAATATCAATGCTTATTAGGCAATGCACAGGAAGTCCCAAAAGGAAGCCTTGTTTACCCAGCCAAAGGACACACCTGGACAACAGTCAGACATACATCTATCGAATATATCTCTATATGTACGTCTCTTCGTTCTGTCTGTCTGTCTGTTGGTCTATCCGCCTGTCAGTTATTGGTTTGTTGTTTTTGCTTTTATTGTTGTGGGTGGGTGGATGTGGGTGGTTTGTCGTCTCAAGAGGCTGGCCATTGTTGATCCCTATTAGTAGCACAAACAAGTTGCTCGGCTAGCCGGGCTCAATCCTTGGCGCAATTCAAGGATATGTGCAGATGTTATCTGACTAGCCTGTAAGTCCTGTAGCTCAGTTCAGACACAAATACACCCATACACACAAACACACCCACCCACACACACACACACACACACACACACACACACTCTCTCTCTCGTAGATACAGTGGCATATATGCAACCAGTGCGAGACATTGTCCTTCGCATTGTCCATTCGGCTTAACCGCAAATCCTTTTTAACATATAAAAAGTAACGTTTTGCGGCCATCCCCCTAGGTCGATTGTATGAGTGTGTGAGTGTGTGTGAGTGTATGTATCTGTCAGTTTATAAGACTGTGTGTGTGAGTATTCCCATTGTTGTTGTCAACACCATTTTATACGTTGCCATTGCGTAGGACCTCCATGTCCAGGCTGACCACATAGCCTTGGCTTAAATGCAATGTCCTGCATGTCCTGCCTGGCCCTGTGAGTGTTTGCTGTGCGTTGCGTTCAATTGAATTTGCGATATGTGAATATTTAAGCACTGTGCAGGGACACACAACTACCCAAACACACACCCAGACAAACACCTACATGAGCAGCTTTAGTTCCAGTTCCACTTACAACAGCAACTACTACTACTACTACTACTACTTCTACTACTACTGTTGGAGCTGCTGCTTCTGTTGCTGCTTGTAGTTTGTTGTATTCACATAACTATCATTGCTTTTGCGTCCTGTACAGAAGAGGTTGGAGCAGGGCGGTCAAGTCCGAGGCAGAGACAACGTGTGTGCGATTGAATTTTTATTGCTTGATAAAAGCAAATGCCAGCAGTCGAATGACCAGGTGGATTTTCGAACGTAGGGAATGGACCGGGGCGGGGGGAGATGACAGTTGGAAACATTGTAAACATTGCAAAATATTTGCGTCGAAGATTTCTGCTAACCACTAAGAAAGTTTATTGATTTGCCTTGCCCCTCTTCCCTCTTCCACACACACACACTTTGGCTCGCTTTACATATTGCTACGGATGCCGGACATGAAGCTTAAACTGAGCAGCAGCAGAATGTTACAAGTAACAAGACATGGACTGACAACTATAGTTACTGACTAGCACATAAACGAAAGAGAGAGAAAAGAGAGAGAAATAGAGAGAGACAAAGATACAGAGGAAGAGAAAGGTAAAGATTCAGAGAAATTCAAAGAGTGAGAGAACGAAGGGTTCATATAAATCGCCGTCTTTTCAACTCTTACAGATTGATAAATACCAAGAAAAATATCAAAATAATTTTGCAATTGCATTCTAGTAGTTTTAATCAAATAAAATAATATTACAGTAAACTAAGATTTGAAAAAAAAAACTTTCAAATAATTGCATAATAGTCAACTTTTGTAAGCATACAAAAAAAATATGAAAGAAATCAACTTGAGTTACGCGCTTATATAGAAATCGAATCGGATTAAGCATCATTAAAAATAAACTTATAATGCGTATTATAGGTATTACCTTTGCTTCTATTGCTTTATTTATTTATACAGTATTTTTTGCGATAATCAGCGAAGCGAATGAGACGACAACAACAACAAAATCAACAATAATAACAACAGCAAAAGCAAAAGCAACATCACAGCAACCAAGTCAATTTCGAGGAAAACTTTTTAGAAAATTGAACAGAATTTACAGCACAAGGTTTTAAATTGTGGAATGAGCTGCAAAGGGAGATGAGAAAGTAATGGAGAGGGGGAGAGAGAGAGGGAGAGAGAGTGAGAGAGAGAGAGAGAGAGAGATTGAAAAATTGACTACCCGCATGACCAAAAAGGACATCGAACAGGGAGACAGAGATAGAGAGAGAAGATTCTTTACGCTGCGCCTGTTTATGTTTACGTTTATTTTTATGTGTGTGCGTGTGAGTATCTGTGTGTGTGTGTGTGAGTCTATGCATGTGTGTGTTTGGGATTTTACTGTCTGTGATTTGATGTTTACAATAGCAAAGGATACTGCGGCCAGCACAAGGACAACGACATGAACATCAACATCGAGACAAGACGCTGCTTTTAGACACGATGCTGGTGCTGCTGCAGTAGCAGCATGAAGTATGCGACGTCGCAGCAAGTGATTTCAATAAATTTGATGGTTTTCCATTTGCAAACCCAAACTCAATCGTCTATTCGCAGTAAAAAATTTCGAATTACGCTGAGAGTAAAAACGCACAAGCACAGACACCGAACGTGTGGAGCAGCAAACCAAGGCAGGATGCGAGCTGCGAGCTGTGAGCTGTGAGCCGAGAACTGAGAGCCAAGAGCTGAAAACTCTCAGCTGAATGAGCTAACAGAACTAAGGTCTGAGAGCTGTGATGCTGCAATGCTGTGAGATTCTGTGATGCTGGATCTCAGCCGTACTCAAATGACTAATACAAGCAAAGTTATTGACATGGCAGCGGGTTTTAGCTTTTTGCCTTAACGAGGAGCTGTGTGAGCTTGTAGTTCCTAACGCGCATACAAACACACACACACAAACACGTATATACTTTGATATATATATATCCATATATATAGAGCAAGTATGTCCCAATTCGGGCTGCGTATAACTTCAAAATGACTGCTTTATGTAAATCCCACGGATAACGTTTTGCAAATTGAATTTTTAGCATTCTTTTTTATTTATTTTTCACTTTTAGTCAATGTTGGTGGTATTGGTGGTGGTGGTGGTGGTGGTGTTGGTGGTGGTATTGGCTGTCACCAGTATACCATCCCTTACCATATTCACATACAGACATAGTCCTATCGGACGGCGCTATCCGTATTCGCATTCGCATTCGTCGTATTCGAATTTACTTCAATCGCTTGGCGCTCTCGCTATTTAACAGCCATCTCATAGATACTTTGCCTCCTTTACTGTAGTTGCATGACAGTTAAGCCGGCACCGGATAAGCACCACCATCACCACCACCAGCACCACCACCACCAGCAGCAGCAACAACAACGATTCTGACATCCAACTGGAAGCCAACTGTCAGACATTGATATTAACATTTAGGCATAGATACCAAGCACAGAGCAGCAAAAACCGAAAAAAAGTAGGACAATGCCACCCTCATCCCCTCATATGAGTGTAAATTGTAAAATTCGACAGTTTGGAAAGCGAAAAGGTTTTGATTTGGGATAAACTAATTTAATTTTCTACCACGTCAACTTATAACCGAACGCCGGAAAAACTTGCTGATGTTTACATCAAAAATATATTGACATGTTGATTATATTTATCAAAATTTGCACTCCGAAATTCATGGAAAACCCAATCTTCAAAATTATACAAACTCTTCTGCTAATAAATTACAGAAAAGAAATATTTATAGAATTAATAATGAAATCAAAGACAATGCTTAAGTTTTAAAAAAATGCAATTAATCATTAATTTACTTTTTGTTTAGGCATAGATTTAAATGTATATGTGTCCGATGGAGGGTTAATTGTCATTTCAATTGTAATTTGGCATTTCAATTGAAATTTGATAATGCTCTATTACACATTAAATCTCGCCCTTAGTGCCATAAAACATGAATCAATTAAAACCAGAAATATTTGCAATTGCAAGTGTTTTCATTTAATTGCACACACATTTCACTACCGGGCACAATCTTTCCCTATTTATAACAATTAGCAGCAATTATAAAATATTTCCCTCTTTTTGCTCTATACAAATATTAATAAAAAAAAAAAGGAAAAACAAACGTAAAAGTGCTGCAAATAACAGCTCCACTGAATTGTGTTCAATAAATGTGTTTTTCTTTCTGAAATCACTCCAATGATTGTCATAATTAATAACATTCAGATATAATTGATAACAATTATCTTTTTGAATCACCGGCAGCAGCAGCAGCAGCAGAAGCAGATCACAAAATTCAGCAAAAACATTTCAGGCGGATGTATAGAAATGTGCGATTATAATTGTATTTATTCATGTGTGAATATTTATACCCTGCTGCAGCTGGAATGGGTTGTGACAGGCTACATTACATATATAAATATATGAAATGGTCAAAGTTAGGCTTCACATACACTATAAAATGTATAGGGTCTTTCAAATTAAGCGGGTGCCCCACCACCACCTACATCCCCTAAACCCTATTCCCTGCACCCTGCATCCACCCCTTCTGTAGATTTTAACATCGACACGTCCTTGTTGAAAGACCCTTTGTATACAGACGGAGGCATACATTAAAGTATATTTGGAACAACATTGTTTGTCTCTGTCAACATAAATATTTTTGAAAGAATATTAATCATTTAAAAAGCTAAACATAATTATTGTTATATTAGCATGATTTTTATATGATTCGCTGATTTCTGCTGTCGCATTTATTTCATTTTTAAACTATTAATTATTCATAAACAAACTGTCGAAATTTATTCAATTTGAATGTTATGGTTTAGCAGGCATTTAATAGAAATAAATACTCGCATTTGGAGTTTTCATAACAACATTTTAGTACGTATACTAAAATGTACGGTTTAAAATAGTTATTTATTGTTTATGACAGGTACGTCTGTCTGCCCGCTCCTTTTTTTTATGAATGCAGTAGAGACAGAATTTCCGGTCGACTCAGTCTATGTACAAAGATGATGTGATGTTTATGGATGTATAAACATGCATAAATTCATAAATGCATATACACAAATACAAATATATTGAAATCAAACTTTTATGGCACTCTTCGACTCAAAAGATAAGAGCCAATTGTGTTTTTGGCATTGAATTATTATTCTTCTTTTGCCTTCCCTTTCACATGCAAAAGTCAAGCAGGGGGAAAAGGGCTGAATCAAATTGAGGCTCTGCCTAATTAATGATGCAATTGTCATATAGTCTATAGTCTATAATGATGTTAATTAGTATTTAGTCGTTGAAATAATTTACCACAAATTTTTAACAGAGATAATCAAAGGTTGATTCCATACGATAGACGAGCTGGAGGCCCTTGTCTGCAGCCCAAAAAGCTTCACGTAGAGCAGGACCTGAATGTAAGTGCTGTTACTTTTGATATTATTAATTTATAAGCATATAAATACACTGCAAATACTTTTGCCTTATAGACGTAGTATGTGCTCTTAAGAAAACGAAGGTAATTAAATCTTCAAAATATATAATATAATAATATATAATATATCATAATAATATTATAACATAAAATAGTATATAATGATTTTTTGCATATTTAATGCAAATTGAAGAATATCCTTCATTTAATAGAACCTCTACTCCAAATCTCTATTTGTTCTCTCTCTTTCAATTCATGCTGCAGATTAATTATGCCTTTGGGATATGTTTTTATTCTTGTTCTAAGCTTTATAAATACTATAAAAAACTGCTGCAGCCCTGACTCTCTTGCTCTCTCATTGAGTGTATTCTAGTTGTTTTTTCGCTCCTTGTCAATTTACACTTTGCTTTACAGTATAAAGTTACCTGGCTTATAAAGCAGTTGATGTTGACGGCATTTTCCTATCAATTAAGTTCCATTGCTCTCGTTGTTCTTATTGATGTTATTGTTGTGACTGATGATGATGTTGTTGTTGTTCCCTGTCACAGCTATCATTATCATTGCTTTTGTTATTGTAGGTCATTTGATTTCGCTTTGGTTTTGTTATTTATTATTATTGTTGATGTTGATGTTGATGTTGATGCTGATATTGATGTTGATGTTGATGTTGTTGTTGCTGATGTTGTTGCTGTTGTTGTTGTTGTTGCTGCTGTTGCTTTTACTGATTTTATTTGTTGTCCTGTCGCTTGGCATTACGACTAATGAGTTTTGTGATTTCTCATTTATTCATTGAATTTTTTAATTAGTCTCGCATTGCTTTTTATGTGCACCAAATTGTTGCTGTAGTTGTATTTAGTTGTCGTTGTTTTTGTTATTGTTGTTGTTGTTGCTGTTGTTGTTGTTGTTGTTTTGGTGCTGACGGGATAAATGTCGTAATTGAAAAATAAATGAGGCAATCAACTTTCTGACCTGTCATGTAGCGAATATTTTAGCTATTGGCCTCGCCAACACTCTCCCATGTTTTGCCACTCTTAGTAGCTCTCTCTCTCTCTCCCACCATCCCTCTTTCTCTCTCTTCTCTCTGTGGCCAACACATCAAAATTACAATGTTGTGGCAGCAACTGTCGTTGCCATTCTCCCACTAGAACCGACCTACCAACCGTCGAGCTGACCGCCTGCCGCCCGAGCGGTAATTATGGGTCTGGTCCAAGTGGATTGGATGACTGGTTGACTGCTGTGCTATGCTTTACTTCTGCATTCCATGTCCTGTGCCCCGTGTGCTGGGTGGCTCAATAGCTTCATTTTGCATGTTGCGACGTGTAGAGCCTAGTTTTTTTTCCATTTTTTTTTTTTTTATTGTAATTGTTGTCGATTGTCATTACAGTTGCCGTCGACGTCGCCCGTTTGCCTTGCCACCCGATTGTGTTGTGGTCGACATTTTTGTAGTGTGATTTTCGCCTTATACGCCCGCAAAAGCCTGCAACCCTTCAACCCTCCTTGACCACACCCATGCTCTATTGGCCAAGCCAGCCAATGTATCTGCATTGAAGGCCGCCATTGTTGCGCCTGTTTTGTTGCGGCCTTGTTTCGCGGTTTGTTTGTTGGCAGCATCGCATTCCCGCGGCTGTCAACACAATTGTTGCGTCTGTCCCTGACCCCAAAAAATGCTGATCGCCGTCCAGGGTGAACTGGACAGGCAGGCAAGGCAGGCAGGCAGGCAACCGCATCAAAATTTGCTGCCAGATTTTGTGAAATTAACGTGAATTGAGTTGTAAGCTTTGGCTCCAACCGAGATTCATTTGTATGACCCCATAGATTATGGGCTAATTGTAGTTGGTTCTTTGTACTCAACTCGACTTAAATTGCACTCCGGACTCTAATGCGTATTAGGTATACCCAATCGAGCAGCATTTAGATAAGTTATGCCTACCAATATTTTGTGGAACAATTGCAATTTTAGCTACATTGGACGAGCAATTAACCCTCGAGTAGTTAGCTCGAGACTAAGGATAACAATGTTGAGATAGTACATAGATGATACAATATAGAGTCTTCAGTTGATACATAGCAATTAGTGCAATGTTCGTTCTGTAGAATGGGATCATTTAACTGACGTTTGTACAGATTTTTGTAATGATTTAGAATCATGATTTTTCAAAGATAACCTCATGTACGTTATAACAGAGTCTTCAGTTGATAAAGAGAAGACCGATCGTTCAGTATAATAAGATTATTTAACTGGCGTTTGAACAGAATTTTACAAAGATTACCCAGCTTTATAAATCGTGATTCTTTAAAGAAAATCTAAATAACGTTATTAAGTTTTTAAATAGTGATTCTTTAAAGAGAATCTAAATTACGTTATTAAGTTTTTATTTTATTCAGTCATTTCTTAATGAGGCAGAATGAATAGTTCCATTTTATTGATAATAACGGAATATATCCATTTGAACTTTTGTTAAGTTTAATGAAATGATTTATTTTTAGTTTTTCTAACAACACCTCGGTCTATCAAATAACACTTTGTTTATAGTATCTATTCGAAATAGCTTAAATGAATATTTTCCAACACACATTATGCGAAAGCAGTCAAAAAATTCTTAACTAACTGCACCCGCTTTAAACTTCTAACAAGGCTGTCCGCTGCGTTCTTTTCTCTTTAATTCTTCTTTTTTAACAAATTTCCAATAGATTTTTAGCATGTTTTGTGCACAGTGCGACAAAAAGCAGTGCGACTAACATCATAGCAAAGTTCTCTCAGTGGCTGCTCACAGGCGAAAGATTTTGAGAATTTTGAGCACGTTTGCGACGTTCAAAAGAGATTAAAAGCGTATAATTGTCGCCTTAGCAGTGAAGACAAGGCTGTGTGAGGCGAACGTGATGAGCGGGCAAGGGTGGGGAAGCGGAAACGGAGGCAAAGGCGACGACGACGGCGACGACGACGGCATTATTGTGAAGTTGTGCGAAGTTTTTCGGTTAGCGGAAGGGGCGCCAGAATGGTGATGGTGTTGGTGATGATGATGGGGGAGGGCCTTGTTTTTTTTTCTTGGCCATGGCCTTCGTACTGGCTGTCGGGCATGATTTAGGCAAAGAGCTTCACAGCTTGGCAGCTTTAGCGACGCACAAGACACAAAAACACAGGACACGGGACACAGAAGACGGGACACGGAACAGAGAGAGACGAGGCCTTCACTCTGGCCCAAAGCGAGCAAATTTAATTTCCGTGACAGAAATAAGTTTTGCGCTCAAATGCACAGCAGCCAGCCTGAAGTTACCGTCCAGACCTACCCCCTTGCCTTTAACACCCTATACCCCACAAAACGTTGCCAGTTCCACTCAAGGCGTGCGTGGCCACTTTTGCTCTATTTTTTTTTTTTCGTTTCTTGTATTTTTTTTGGTTTTGGCTTTCATTTCGTGCAGCACTTTGGATGCGTGTGAGGAGACATAGAACAAGTTGCAGCTCGAGTTTTATTAAAAGCTCATTAGCTATTGCCAAAAGAAATGCCGAAGTTTTGCCTCGCTTATCATAAAGATTGCAAATACTTAGCTGTTCAGCTGAAATCTTTAGCCAAAATCTCGAAATCTGTGCAGGCTGATATGACACTGACGATGACGATAAGGATGACGATGACGATGACGATGCGTCAATCTGTGCGGGAAGCAGATACTTAAATAAATCCATTCGATTACAAGTCGAGTTGAGCAGTCGAGTCGATCCGAGTAGAGTCGACTCGAGTCAAGTCCGGTCCGAGAGACATGTCAGTCATCATTAGTAGTATGCATGGCTGTGATGGTGACATCATCATTATGGTCTTGGCAAAAGAGAAACTTTGGCTAAGGGCTGGCTCACCTTGACGCCTTGACGTGCTCGTGCCTGTACCCGTACCCGTGCCATTCGATGGTCCGTCCATCTCAACCCGAAAAGTAGCAGCCAATTTTTCAAACGCTTTCATTCTCCGCTTTGCCTGAGCAACGCCAAGAAAAATTGTGCGGTCCAAGCAAAAAACAAAAAAAAAAAAAATGTGGATATATACTATATATCATTGCTGTGTGTCCAGCCACGTTTCCGTCAGCCTCCCCGTCTACCTCTGCGTCTGCCTGTGTTTGCATCTTTATATGGGTATCTGGAGTCTAGGCACAGGCCATGGTCGCGCCATCGCTTCTGACTGAATGCCGGGATGGCTCCTTTGTTAGTTACCTTTCTGAGTCTTTGGTAAATCAAAATGGCAGCGACGCGTACGCGTCGTCCCTACTGCTCAAGTGATTTACTTGCGAATGACTCCTTTAGTCGCCTTACTTGGCATTCATGACCACGAGCTGCGCAGCTCTGGCAGCTCTGACCTGGACACCCAGGGCACTTTAACTGCTGCTTCAAACTTGAAGGAAGAGGGTTGCCTTTAAATTGCTGCGTTGTTTCCAAGCTTCAGAGATTCTAGCTGTAGCTCTGGCTATATCTTATGCCTCGCTCGTGCGCAAAAATTTCAAGTCGCACATGTGTGTGGAATCAGGCCCTCAGCGAGGCGAGACTGAGAGAGAGATTGGACCTCAAGACATTGGCCAAGTGGCGTGTGCCCACAAATTAAGTTAAAGGAAAATCATAATAAAGACATGGTCAGCACAAAAATAAAATAAAATCCAAAAAAAAAGTGAAGGCAAACGAACCGAGAATGAAAATGGAAATGGCAATGGCAATGGCTATGGGTATGGCTATGGCAATGGTAAATGCTAAACTGGGATATAGAGGTAGAGCTGTTATTCCAGTCACTGTGGCAGGCCTCGAGGGGCTCGTATCATCATTATGAGCGAATTATTTGTAACCTTTTTTCTTTGCTTTCTTTCTTATGGTTTTGTTTGGTTTTTTTTTTTTTGAATTTCATTTAAAGTTGGCCAAACCCAAACATCAATCTTCACCAGGCTAAACACTGAGCGCTGCTGTGTTGGTGGGCGTGGCTAAAACGCCAGCTAAGTCGCTTGTAGGAAGTGTCAGGCAGTTTGAGAACAAGATTGTGACTCATTAAATTACATTGCAAATGTCATTGTAAAGTAAGTAAAATGAGGTAAAGGGGGGCAGCAAAGAGTGCGATTGTGAGTACAGTTGGTAAGGCAGTCAGGACTTGGAACTGAGGACTGAGGACTCAGTACTCAGGACTCAGGGCTCACGCAGGATGTAAGACATGGCTCTGCTCTTGGTTTGTATATAGCAACATTCATTTATTTATATATTACTTTGACTGTCACCTCTCCCTTAACCACGCTCTTGCACTCCTACTCTCTCACTCTCAATTTTACTCCCTCTCACTCTCTCTCTTTTTCTTCCTGTCTCTCTCTCTTTGCTTTCTTATCTGTTCTCTGTTTCTCGCTCTAGCAGCAATTTAAAATGATAATTTACACAAATGCGTTTAAATAAATAAAACGCAGCGAGAGCAACAAACAGAGGCGTGCCTGCGTGAGTTACTAAAACTCAGGGAAAGGGAGAGAGGGGGAAAGCGTGAGGGGGAGAGAGAAACGACTAAGTGATGGTAAGAGTGCGAGAGACTTGTGACGCACATTTTGTCAGCTACAAACTTCCGGCAACACCTAAACTCCACTCCAAAAAGACACACACACAGAGACACACTAACACACACACACACATATACATATACTAACACACACACACAATCCTGCCCAAAAAAGAAAGTTGTTGCCTCTGTTAGGTGTCGGCTACAATTGTCCTTAAATCACGCGTAATGAAGTTGTCGCTGTATGCCGTTTACTGCTTTTGTTATTGTTGTTATCATAATGTTGTTGTTTTGTTGTTGTTGTTGTTGATGTTGTTTTGTTGTTGTTGTTGATGTTGTTTTGTTGCTGTTGTTGTTGTTGTTTGTTGTTGTTTGTTGTAAATGTTGTTCTGTTGCCTGTTGTCTTGGCTGTTTCTTATTGTTTTTGCATTTTATCGCAACGCATTTATTTTTGCATTTCAAATTTCAATGTTGGCACAGGCAATAAGCGAGGCCATTAGAAAAGCCGCATTTGGAATAGGAGACAGAGCAAATGAATATCGAATTTCTTGGCTAAGACTCAGAGACCAGCAGGTTACAAGCTGTGTCTCTCTTTTGGCCCAAAGTACAAACTAACAATTTAAGACTCGAATAAATTAAATGCGAAAACATTTTCAAACACTTATGAACTGCATCCTCATCCATACACTTTGCAAATATATAGTTTAGTTAAACAGAGTGCTGATTTAAAAAGAAAATCTAATGCATTTCAATGATAAACACTCTTCAAAAAATTTAATATAATTCCTTGTATATTATGTGAAAAATGAAACGGAAAGAAAAATCATTTTCCAGCTTTAATCCAACCAATTTAAATTTGTGGTTTGCTTTGAAATTATTATGCTCGTTTTGTACTGTCAAAAGCTCGTATTAAAAAAAAAAAAACTGTGACATGTGTCAATTTCCCTTTAAATGTTTTTCATTTGTCATACTAACACACACACATATACATAGTCTCTCTCTCTCTCTCTCTCTCCCTCTCTTTCTCTTTCTCTCTGTCTTTCTCTCTCTCACACACCTGCACACCTGGCCAATTCTGTAGCGGATTGTCCGCTTGCCGCGCCAACTAAACCGACGCCATTAAGAGCGTCATGCAAACAAATGTCCAACTGCGTGCGTTTAGCTTTCCCTTTGCCCCATTGTGCTGCCCCTTTCACCGGATACAACTCCAGGTCATTGTTAAGATCCAACGAACCGCTTTTCGCTTTCCAAGCGTGTGTGTGTGTGTGTGAGAGTGTGTGTTTATGCAATGTGGAGCAACAACAGCAGAACAGAACAGAACAGAACACAACTTGCACTGCATGTGACAGGTACCACAATTCCGCCTCCCTAACCCCTCTCCCTCTCTTTCTCACCATCGAACCACCGTCCCCCGACCATGCAGCTGTTGAAAATTACATGTTTACATCGCGCAAAGCCAAATGTAAACGTAAACACACATTAACTTTGGTCGCATACAATATTTTTCACTCAAGGCTCTATGGGATGTGGCCCGTACACGACAGCCAAGGCTACCCAGAATATAGAGAAGTAAGGGGGAATAGGGTAGGGTGGAGAAGAGTAAGGTGTAGTGGGGTAGGTTGGAGTAGGGTATGTTAAAGTAGGGTATGTTGGAGTAGGGTATGTTGTAGTAGGGTATGTTGGAGCAGAGTAGTTCAAACCTAGGGTAAGGTAAGTTAGCATATGCAAAGAACATTGTAGTGCGGGGTATATGTATGCTGCATTTGCAAACTATGTAAACTTATTAGAATGGATAAAAACACATCTATACATACACTGTGAATTCTATATAGACTTTATGTATTTTATTCTTCTTCTTTTTCCTTCTATTTACAAGTTAACACATGTTTTCAAATAACTCTAATTCAAGCAAACTATCAAAACCAAACAATAAGACTAGCAATCGTTACGTTTCGCAATTTTTCCGTAACAATTTTCCCTTTATTTTTCTATTTATTATACCACATAGCGTGTTACTAAAGGGTATATTGGTATGGATGAAATTGGAATAAAATATGGAATATAATTAATTTATATTTACATAATTAAAAGTTTATGTCATACACAATTTTTTTTAAATTTATCCATACTAAATACATATGTATTTTAGACTATACTGAGTACTACTAAAGCGAATCGTTTAGTCAAGCACACGCGACTAGTGAAATTTTTTGTCATTTTCGTGTCTAGATAGTTAGGAGTAGGGGAGTAGGGGTAGCAGCAGGAGGGGCAACAGCATCTTGGTAAAAAATATGAAACATGCTGTTTCCTTTTGCTTCCTTTTGGCTATTGCTCTTACTTTTAGTTGCACGTTGCACGTTGCACGTTGCAGGTTGCAGGCTCCTGCTGTTGCTGTTGCAATGTTGCTGCGGGTTATTGCAACAAAATGTCAACTGGGGCCATAAATTGCTTCAGTCTGGCAAATTTTTGCTTTATCGTTGCTGTTGTTGTTGTTGCACGTTCATTGTTGACATATTTGAACAACTATCTGAAGGTGCGGTGGCAAACTTTGATTTCGTTTTCATGCAACCAAGGCTAAGAATAGCAGAAGCAACACGAACAACGAAAACATTATCTAACAAATAATAAATAACAACAACAGCAGCAACATCAGGAGCAAGAGCAGGAGCAGGAGGAGGAGCAGCAGGAGCAGTAGCAACAGCAGGAGTAGCAGCAGCAAACACCAGCACGTATAGATGGATTAAGTGGCCTGGCTGACAGTTTATCCGGCACAGCGCATCCCTTTGGCCACTACTCATACACTCACGCACACACTCACAAATACACACACTCACTTTTACTCACTCACACTCACCTACGCCCACTCACACTCACACTCATCCCTATTTACAGTTCGTTTCCCTTTGCCTCGCCCCGATTGCTTTTCGCTATGCCTGTCGCATATTTTAAATCCCTCGTTGAGTGGCAATCAAGCAAACCAGCCACCCACAACCCACAACCCACAACCCACCACACCAGCACCACTTTCACTGTTTTCCAACCCCTCATAACCACCCCATCCCCCATTCACCCTGGCAGCTGGAGCTTAATTAAACAAGCGTACGCCACCTTAACGACCAGCCAAGGGCAGCCAAGTTTAAAAAAAAAATGGAATGATAATAATTTCGCTTGCCGCTAGGAATACTGAGACATCATTGGGTATAGTGCTATATAGCATGGTAGCAACAGTATAAAGTATAGTATAGGATGGGTTGGGATCGTGCTTACTTACCACTCTCTCTTATCTCTCTCTATTTCTCTCTTTCACTGGCTTTGGATTTGGATTTGGCTCTGCTTCTTGACACTTGCTTTGTGGCTGTTTTTGCGTTCCCACTGTCTGTCTCTGTGGCTGGCTCATTGTCCTGACCACGCAATGAAGGAGGCTAACAACGTCTCCATTTTGTTATGGCTATAATTATATTTGACTGCCGTTACCGTTACCGTCACCATTAACGCGGCCTTTGCCTTTGCCTTGTGCGTTTGCCTTCGCCTTTGCCTTCGGCTTTGGGTTTGGGTTTACCACTGTCTTTGCTTCTGCTTATGGCCAAGACTATGGCTTTGTCCTACTGGATAATCCAGGTGGCTATTGTCAACAATTCGTGTCGCTGGCCTTTGTCGCTGTTTTATTTAATTTCTATTTCTATTTCTATTTCTATTTTTATTTTCATTGCAATTGCCAATGCTTTGGCTATGGGCAGGAACAAGTGGCCAGGCCATATCCATGGCATATCCATGGCAATTCCAGGGCAAAGCATTGCCTTTACTTTGATGTCAGCTTAGGTACAATTGCCTTCTTAAATTGTTAAGAATTCGCACTTTTGCTCAAGTGTCAAATCATTGCGCTTTCATTGTTATTGCTGTCGTTCCTGCTCCTGTTGCTGTTCCTGCTGCTGCTGCTGCTGCTGCTGCTGCTTCTGCTGTTGCTGTTGCTGTTCCTGCTGCTGTGAAACTCGTTGCATGGCCAATTGCATGCTCAAGTAGCGAGTCTTGCCTGCAAAAAGGGCTGTGAAAATTGTGTTGAATGTCCTTTGATGACGTATACATGTTATTTGCTGCACAGAATTCTATATTAAAATCCATTGCAACGCCTCAAATCTCCACTCACTTGCCCAGTGTGACTCAGGTGGAGCGAATTTCTATGAGTTTTAAACGCAGTTTAAAGATTCAGATGTCATAGTAGAATTTAAAGCAAAGTGCAGGGTAGAACAAAGTAGACAAGAGGTATAAGCCAGCAGGTTTTTTCCAAAACATTTATACCTGCAAAAAATAAAAAAAGAAATACACAAATAAATAAATGTATAATAATTAAATATGTAAATAAAAGTATACAAATAAATAAATGTAATATTTAAATAAAATATTTAGGTAAAATATATATATAAATAAATAAATATATACATATTTAAAAGTGCAAATGAATAAATATATAAAAAAATGTGAGAAAAAATGCAAATAAATACATATTTAAATAAATATTTAAGTGAATGAATTTAATGAATTTATAAATTTATAAATACGTATATATGTAGGTAAATATTTAATGTGTAAAAATACGTATGTTAAAATATTTGAATACATAAATAAAAAATTTATATAATAAATATATTAAATTAATTACTTAAATATAAATTATTTATTATTAATTATTTATTATACATATATTATAAAAAAAAATAATTAATTAAATATAAATAATATTTACAATAAGTATTTTTTGTGCATAATTTTCGTTATATTTTTATAGATTTTTCCTTAATTCACTATATAAGATTTACTTCATTTTGTTGGTAATTACGTAGGTCGAGCTAATGTTTCCATAAAACTCGAAATTTCTTCAGTTTCTGCTTCTTTTATGCTGGCAAATAAGCTTGTAGACCGTAAGCGGTTTAAAAATGAAATTTCTATGGTCAGTGGTGTAAAAATTATGTTTAAATAACAAAAAAAAATATACAAAATTGTAGACAAATTAAATACAGATACCAGCACTTCATACATAGTGCATACATATAGTACACATATGCATATGCATATATATATATATATATATGTATATATGTTCATGCATAGCCAGACACATTTAGTGTGGGCTAGTGTTTTGGGCTATCTCACGATTATGATTCTGTTTGGCTCACACTGCAAACAAATTTAATTTATTCACACATCTCATACTCTTTTTTTTATCTTTGTATGCCGAATTTACGAGAATTGCCCATGAACTGGTTTGGTGTTGTTTTTCCAGCTAAAAGCTGAAGTTGAGTCTGAGGCTGAGCCCGAATCGCAGCTTCAGTGCTTGGACAGCATCATCCGGTTACGTATTGTAGTTGTTGGACTCAAAGCACTGAGCAGTCTGACCCTGTGTGTGTGTGTATTAGTGTGTGTGTGTGTGTGAGTGTGCGTGAGTGTATGTGTATATCTGTCTGTGTGTCCGCTGTCCAATGGTTTGCTCGCTAGCATGTAAGTGCCATAGCCACGGTAAATTTATTTATTCCTGGATTTCTGTTTTTAGTTTGCCCGTACGTTTTTCCAGCATTTTCCACCACAAAAAAAAAAAAAAAAAAAAAATAGCAAAAAAAAGCTGCATAAAGAACGAGTGAAGCACTAAACGTTCTACCAGCGATTAGACTATAAAATACCCTGCTTTTCAATATAAAAATGCAATCAAAAAGATTTCTATATCTATTTTATTTGCCCTGTTTAAGCAACAATTTATTATTCTATAATTGTTATATATTTTATAGTATTTTGCATAGTTGTGTTTTGGCTAATTTGTGTCAGAAATACCCTGTAGCTTTGTGTTGTCATATGTGGCACAAAAATCACTTGATGCGTTGAAATGGCGTTGCCAGACCGTCGAGAGTCGGGTTGGTCGCAGTGCGCGTTAAAATTTCGTTATTATGTTGACAGCATTTTTGCTATTTTTACTTGAAAGCTTAACCAAGCGCACACACACACTGACACAAACACTCATACACACACACACTCACATACACTCACACGCATGCATGATGTCCCTTGGTGTTATTTTGGTGTTTCCCTGAGCTTGTTTTTTGGTTGGTTGGCTAGCCCTGGCCTCGCTCTGTCTCGGTTTCGGTTTGCTATCTCCATTCTTCCTCCCGCTCCCGCCTCGAGCTCTCAACTGTGGTCGTCGCCTGTCAGTAATATATATATGTATATATATATATATATATATATATATTTCTATTCAGGCTGTTGTGAATGTCGAGCCACTGCACCAACAAAATGCAGGCAAATGAGCTATTTTGTGGCAATAAGCATGAAATTTAAATGAGTATCGTCCCTGGCCCTCAGACGCACTTTTCCAGCAACCACTTGGCGCCACATACGCAGCACAGAAGGAGATAGAGGGAGAGAGAGTAAGAGAAGCAGAAAGTAAAATTAAAAAAAGAGTAAGGGAGAGGATGGTCGGGTGGTTGGTTGGCAGTCAGTGCAAACCCTCAGCGAACGCACTGCTTGCAATTAGTGAGTCCGTAGTATCATGCAAGAGTATGCTATGAATCTGGATGAACATATTGAGCATTTATACATATGAATACATGTATACATATGTATATAGCTAGATGTATGTATGTATATGTGAATAGATGGATTTATGCAACTCAATCAAATAATTGTTCAAGTGGCAAGCATAAAAACTAAACCAAAAATATGCGCAAATACAAATACAAATACAAATACAAATACGAATACAAATACAAATTCAAATAAAAATAAAGTAAATTTGTTGATTTTTTTCATATATAGTCATGAAGACTATGAATTGCGCTGAAAATATAATTGAAAATGGTGTAATATTCAAGCTGAGTCATATCAAATATTTAAACATCGACTAGATAGTTACAGAAATAGAGAATGCCATAAAAATTGATTGATTGTTTTTATATTAGACACATCACATATTCAATTTGTATTGATGAAATCGACGACGTCGACTTATTATGAATTTATGCTACAAATAGTTTTCGTTTAAATTTTAATTGCCATTTAGCGATATATATATGTTAGCAGTACAATATGAGTAGTATTCATTAGCGTAAATCGAGTATATTCCGGACAAACCGAATATCAATTATATAGAGTATAGGAAAAAAGGTATATATTTTTTATATGTACTATAATTAGAACAAAAGCGCATTTAAGCATATAAAAATGCTTTCAAATACAAAACTATTGGAAAAATTCTATATTTACATACATATGTACATGTGCACATATAATATGCGTAAATATTTAAAATCAAAATAACAAAAAACAAATCAATACTAAGCAGAAACAATAAATACAAAGACGCTGAACAGTCGAATGCAACCAACAGTAGAATACATTCTTCAACGAATATAAATCTAGAGTAAAGTATAGAGTAGATTATTTTTTCCTGCTAGGTAGTTAATTCTTACTTAACCTGCTTCAATCAATTATCATTCAGTCTTTTATGTGTTTTTACTACAATTTCATTATAAGATTCTTTTCTTCTATTTTCTCTTACTTTAGATTTAAGATTCTCTTCTCCTGTTACAGTAATTCATAAATATCTGTATGAAATATTTCCATTTCTCTATCAGAGATTTTTCTAAGAACTTTTATTAAATGAACAGATAAATCGATTCAGTTAGATATTATATATAATTTTTTTAATTACTCTTTTTTTTTTTTTTTTTTTTTATTAATTTTTATTATCGCCGGAATCGATCAGAGTTATTTGAACTTAACCGGACGTGTATAGGGGAAGGATATAATGGG
>JBANCZ010001361.1:0-22321 GCA_037040025.1 Sphaerogastrella javana | reverse complement strand
GTGTTATGTTGTGTGTCTCTTTCTCTCTCTCTCTCTCTTTCTCTCTCTCGATTCTCTACCGTTTCTCTCTTCTTTTCTCTCTCTCCGTCTCTGTCTCTTTTCTCTCTTTCGTTTTCGTTGGTTTTTTTTTTTGTTGCCTTCGCTGTTTGTAACACTTTTGGCTTGGCTGTTTGTTTTGCAGCTTTTCTTTTCGGTTTTCTTCGCGAAAGTTGTTGCTTTTTCTTTGCTTCTTCGTATCGCGTTGGTAAAACTTTAATTTTTCAATTTGTTGCGGAATTTTTGGTTATTTTTCTGCTTTTCCTACTACTTTTCGCTATTTCTCATTCACTGTTCTTATTTTTTTTTTTTTTTTGTACAATTTGTGGCACGCAGCGGTTGCTTTATGTTGTTTCTTTTTCGTTCCTTCGTTCTTGCAGCTGTTTGCTTTACGTTTTTAGCTTTCCCCGTTTTAGTTTTTGTTGTTATTATTATTGTTGTTGTTGTTGTTGCTTTTGTTGTCTCATTTGTGCAATGCAATAAATTTCACTTGACCGCCAACGAGGGAAAGCGTCACTCAGGCAACAACACCACTGAAGTCCTTACTGCGACTCCTTTCTCCAACTCCTTTCACCGAC
Organism: Sphaerogastrella javana; assembly: GCA_037040025.1. Classification (NCBI taxonomy): domain Eukaryota; kingdom Metazoa; phylum Arthropoda; class Insecta; order Diptera; family Drosophilidae; genus Sphaerogastrella; species Sphaerogastrella javana. The sequence goes on along the minus strand of JBANCZ010001361.1, from coordinate 21,707 downwards.
TCCTTTTCCTTCTTTTTCTACTCCTGTCCTTTCTATCTCTCACTTTTGGTAGTTTTGTTTGGCCTGCGTTTTGTCGTTTGCTATTTATTTTTATTTTCCATGCGCTCCTTGCTTCTAGTATTTGCTCTTCTTATTATACGTTCTACACACACACATACACAAACACACATATACATAGATCCACATTTATGTTTGCATGTGTGTCTGTGTGTTGATTTGTGTGTGTGCATACATTTACATGCGTACTGCGCCTGTGTTTGTTCAGCAATTTGTGTTTGTCTATTTGCCCGCGTTTGTCTTTGCTTACTTCTTTTCCATTTCAGTTGTGTCTTCTTTTTCTTCTTTTATTTTTGTTTTCGTTTATGTATTATTTCTTCTATTGCTGCTTGTTATTAGTGCTGTTCTACTTGCTTTTCCGCTTTTCCACTTTTTCCCTCTTTTGCTGCTGCTTTGCTCGTTTTTTCGCTCAAAGTAATTGAAACATCAGCAAAGTATCAGCTGCTCTTTTAGCATATCGCATCTCTTTACTATTTGTTGATATGATGCTGCAAGAAGAATAAAATATAATCTCAGATTTCAATATGAATTATGCAAATATTATAATTAAATCGCTGAAAAAATGTTTCATTCTACTGATAAGAAGGAGCGAAATTGATAATTGAAAATGAAATGGGGGTGAAATGCATTAAAGAATGATAGGATAAAGTTCATAAATTCATTCCACATATTTCTTAATATAATTCTTCGAATATATATGCTATATATATGATTGCAAGAATTAGTTTAGAATAATTAAAACAAGTTTAGATAGAGAACATTAATAGTATCATAAACAATTTGACTTTATACAATAAATTTATTTAATATTTATCAGCTTCCTAAGCTGCTTTACTTTGAAACTGCACAAATCGTCTTTCTTAGTAAATAATTGAGCATCTATTAATGCTATGAGAAAGTTATTTAACCGAATTCCTTAGCAGGCAATGCAAACGCAGAAAAGCAATGCAAATGCAAAAGTTAATTAGAAATTGCGAATCTTGAGACGCATAAGTGCGATTAATGCAGCATGAATGGCTTATTGATATTGCCAAGAGCTTAAGTACTACATGCAGCTTAAATAAATACCAATAGTCTCAATCACAAATCCTTGGGCTTAAAATCAAGCTATAGACATCCCTGTAACTCTCTATAAATGCCACTTCAAACATGGCCATACGCTTTAATTAATTAATCACACAATTTTGGTTCAATAGCAATTAATAAACAGCGTTGTACAATGCATTCATGTCCATAGATATAGATATCGATACCATGTTGATGTAGATGTCGATGTGAATATGGACGTGTATATAGATGATAATGTTGGCACATAATAAACTCGATTTAAGGGCTCAAAAACTGAATGACAAACATAAGTAAGTGCATAAATTAATAACAATTTGGCAGCCCTAAAGGAGCTTTGCCGTGTGTAAATGAAATTTACATAAAATCAATTAAATAAACAGTGAGCATGAGACTGAGACTGAGACTGAGACAAAGAAAATCAGACAGAAGTTTTTGGCAAGTTTTCAAATGAAAATCATGTTGCTTAATTAGAAACCATGAATAATTTTAGCACCTTGTGTTGTCTCTATGTATATATATATTGTCTATATATAATATATATGTATACATACAATATTTAAAGACACACACACATAGCGACCCATTTGAGTGGCTTATGCAAAGCAGTAGTTCGACCACATTGTGTATACTTGATTTGCCAGTGCCTTAGCTACAGACATAGACAAGCTAAGTTTTTTCTCACGCTTACAGTGCTCACTGCTCAGCCTTTTGCATAATTAATTATGTGACTAGCATTGCGACGCCTTGTTAAATATGCAAATTTGCCTAGAAAAACACACAGCAGCAACAAAAACAGCAGCAGCAGCAGCAAGAATAACATCGCCAAGACAGCGCCCCAAGGACATTGCTCTTTAAAGGTCACTCACATGATGATACTGATACTACTACTGCTACCGTTGTGCCTGTTGCCTGGGTCAACGAACATTGTTTTTGGTTGCTTATCACAGATTCTATGTGCCGAGTCTGGCCTAATGAAATTCAATTACGCATACGCCCTGTCCAACACGCTGGACTCGCTTTAAAATTTACCTTCAAATATGCTGGCATTGCGACCGCAAAAAATGCCATTTCTATTGCCATGTTCAATGGTACACACATACACACGAAACCACATACACTCACACGGACATACGGACACATAGTAAACCGTAAACCTCAGCTCGTGCTGTTATGTAGGGCAAATTCAGTTTGAATGCTGAATGAGAAACTGAGTGAATGCCAGCAAAGGCTCTAAAACTGACTGACTGCCTGACATAGTTTAAACCGACCCTACTACACAAAAGGCATTTGTTTTTGTACTGCCACTGCCACTGCGGGTGTATCTATGTGTGTGTGTGTGAGTGTGCATCAGTTAGGGCCAGGGCCTCACTTTGTTGGTTTATAGTCAGTTGATTGCCTTAAATTGCATTAGCAAGCAAAATTGCTATAAAACAACTATAAATAAAATTCAAAATCAAAATAAAACTTTAATAATTTAATAGATTTATTTAGAGTCGCAAAATAATAGTTTATGCAGGCATTTTAAACTGTATAATTAAAAGGATTAGAAAGTGGAAATAATAGGAGCTTTAAAAATATAATAAAATGTATCCAATAAAAATAGTTTAGTGTACAATAAAATTCTTTATGCAACAATTAGATTAGAAATTTTTTAATGAATAAGAAATAATTCAAAAATTATAAAAAAATTATAGTTTTTTTTTACAAAATTTGAAATAATTATTAGGTACAAAGAAATAAGTCAAAAATATTTTTTTTTTAATTATTCTGACTACTTCATTTACCCAAAAAAAAAACGTCAATTCCTATGCTTAAATATTTCACGTACTTTGTACATCTATTAATTAGACAACAAAATAAGAATAGAACTCGAGAGAGGCAATTTTTGCTATAATTTGATGCTACTAGCCAATTATTAAATTGCCCTCATAAAATATAGCCAAAAAGCCATGGCCAAGTCTGCCAGCCAGTCGGACCAAGTAGAAAATGAATAGGCATTATTTTAGCCAGTTTATAGCATAGAATATCATAATTATTATAAATTATGTTGACACCTGAGGCGCACAACCACCAAAGTTCAGACCCAAAAAAAAAAAAAAAACGAAAATGAAACGAAAAAAAATTACCGTGTGCCTCTGCAGTTCATTACACAGCTAAAAAAAAAAAGAAGAAAATACTGAAAATACAGCCAAGTGGAAAAACAAAAGAAAAAAAAGTGAACGGAAAATTGTGCAGGGAAAAGACGCGCCCCAGGGGAAATATGGCTTAAATTGTGCGACTCACTGTAATACTCACTTTTTGGCCTTGTTATTATTGTTGTTGCTGTTGTAGTTGTTGTTGTGTCCAACCTGCTGCAGGTGCTTAATATGCTTTGTGGCCAGGAAGTCGACAATGTTGGCAATGAAAAGGCAGCTTTGGCTTAGACGCTGCTACCACACTTACAGCCTTTAGTTGTTGCCGGCAATTGGCATATTTTCTTCGTATTGTTGTTTGTGTTGTATTATTACCGTTATGGAGTTAAGTTTCAAGCAGCATTACGAAGTTGGACAGGGGGGGAGGACGTTGGGCGTTGTTGTGGCTGAATGTTTAGGTAACATGGAGTGCGTAGCTTGAATCGAGCTGACGCTGACTCTGACTCGGGCGCCTTGCCACGTGCATTATAATAATAACAAATTATTAGTTGTCACGCACGTAACGCTACTTTCATTCATAATTTATGCATTTTAATTTGTCAAGCGAAATGTGGCACAAATATACACACACACACACACACACACTCAGTCACTTGGACTGCGAGCAAACAGTGCGAAAATTCACGGCATATGAATGCATGTACTATATGTGTGAATATGTGGGTTAATATCCCTAAGTATAACGAATTTATTCACTTAGTCAATACACTTTTATTTCAATTTTATTTCCCTTTTTGTCAGTTACACTTAGAGCCTAGCTCATAGTTATCGACACACTCATAGACACTCGCAAAACGCACTCACACGCACGCAGAAAGCGCATCGCATCGCTTAGCTTAGTTGTCGTAGTCGCAGTCGCAATCGTAGTCGTAGTCGTTGCAATCGTAAACTCTGTGTTCCGCCTTTACATCGGCATCAACTCCTCCGACTCTGTCGTCGTCGTCAACCACACAGCACCAATAACCGACCAAGACTAAAAGCTTTGCTCTCCTCATTACCTGATTTTCACTTACTCTATACACTATACACGCCACACGAGCCTTCGCCATTTTCTGGCTCAGCCGAGTGCCCGCCGGATATCAAGAAAAAACCGAGCTGACGTTCTACATATATATATATTTTTTTTTTTGTCCTCTGCTCATTTTCTGATTTTGGGGCCACAAAAAGGAAATACGCTCGCATAAACCTGTTTCGCATTGTCTGAGGTTGCGAACGCGTTGCGCCACGCCAAGCCATGCTCAACCTCGTCAGGCTACGCACAGCGAGCGCTCAGCATAGCCGAAGCTAATTGAGCGAATAACGCGAAGAGAGCGAATCTATACTGAGAGAGAGAGTGACAGCATGAGAGCGAAAGTTGTCCAGTGAGAGAGCACTCTTCGTTGGCTTTACGAAGTTGCCCCTCGTACGCTGAGAGTGTTTGTTATCGTGGGCTATGTTCCATTCCATTTTGTTGCTCAGCTTTCACTTAACAGTTGACTGTTATTTTTTAAAAAATAGGGGGAAATTTTCTTATTTTAAATGCAACTGTTTTTTTATAAGTTTAAATTTAGCAAAACATTTTTGAATTTTAAAATAACTGAATAAAATAAAAAGATAAAATTTTGTTTTTAAAATTTCAAGTATTTTACATTTTGTTCACATATTTCAAAAGCAACTATATAATACTAGATAAATATACTATTAACTAAACATTTTTCTTTCTAAAATTTGTAGAAAATATAATAAGAATTTTGCATATAAAAATTAGTAGTAATTTTAACCTAAACATCAAGTATAAGTAAATTTACCATAAGCTAGACATTTTAACTAATATTTTATGTAATTTATAAAATATGATTTATAAAAAAAATTGCTTATTTTTTATTACAATGAAATGTGTTTACATACAAAAAAATTAGAGATTCCTGATAGTCGCAGCAAAGTTTTAAAGGAGCCAAAACAATCTATAAACGTTTCACATATTTTTAGAGCATGAAACCAATAAGCTGAATGCACACAAACATACACAAGCACTCACACACATACAATCATACAAATACACATACCCACAAACAAATTCACATCAATATCTAGCGATATGAACGGGCTACAGGCTGCGCATCATTAGCTCGATGAAAACAAAAAACTGCTGACGGCAGCGGCAACTGAATTCACATAAAACTTGACCTCACCAACTGGCCCACTAACCATGAAGTTGTCTATTCAACAGCAACAACATCAATTCCAATAACAATAAAAAAACAACAACAACATCAATAAGAAGAGTAAAAAAAGGCTGCATCAAGTTTTTGTAAGTTGAGACAGAGAGCAGTTGCTGCCTCGGCGTTTGGAGCTCATTGACAGTCATAACGCTGAGGCGCGTCTCAACTTGAGCTAATTTGAGCTCAATTTGTGCGCAGCAGAAAGGGATAGACTAACGACTGTAGGAGAGGTAGGATAGCTGATAGCCAGCTACAAAGATAGCGAGTAAGAGCTGAGATTCTGCACTTTAGCACAAGTGAAAAAAAAAATGAAAGAGAAACTTTACTTTTGCAGGTTGCAATTGCTGCTAATTTTGCCACACTTCAGGCCAAGAGGCCTGAAAGGAGTAGCTAAAAGAGAAAGAAATATAGAGAAAAAGAGATGAAGAAAGAAGTAAGTGAGAGTGAGTGAGTGAGTGAGTGAGTCAGTGAGTGAGTGAGTGAGTGAGTTTGTTTCTTTGCAGAAGACAGGGCAAATAAACTGAAATTGATTGCGACAACTTTTTCAATACGCACAAAAATAAACTCCTTAACCCAAACGTTGTTCCAGTTGTCTTTTTTCCCTTTCTTCTTTTTATTCTCTTTTGTTTCAAGTTTTCTCATTCTTTTTTGCAAATTGCACAAATTTGATTATCGAATTTTTCGTGTGTAGGTGTAGTGAGAGAGAAGAACGTGTTCTGTTTCTCAGTTTTCTCAGACGCTGCGACAGTCGAAAATACGTTTAAATCGCTCGCAATTTCTCCGCCTAATTGGCGTCTGTATATATCAACTGATTGAATCTTTGCAGAAAATGCAAAACAGAGACAGAGCATGAAGAGAGTAGAGCTAGCTTGAGAGTTTATTATTTAACGTTTCAATTACAAGCACAGCAGACACACACACATACACACACAAAACGCTCAAGAGCTTGGCAGTTTCAAAATCAAATCAAATTTGTACTCCGGGCCAAAATAGCACACAATGCGTCCAGAAGCAAGCAACACCCACATCTCCCCCAGACATTCACAACCACACTCATACTCATAGAAAGGACACCCCAGTCGTAGTGTTATAGTCATCAACGGATTTAGTCAGTTGCAGCTATTTAGCATGTAAATGTGACTCAAGTGAGTCTCAGTCTCCAAGTCTCCAACTCTCAGTCTTCGTTTCAGCTCCTCTGTTTAGCCTCTAGTGCCACTGACAGTCAGAAGCATCTACTACTACTACTATTTTGCATACAAATTACTTTTCTTTATGTTTTCACAACAGCAGCAAAGAGCCTACCAAAATAATTTAAATGTTTCATTAGATTACCAAAATTCTATTTGACTATGTAAAGCGACTGCTGCCTGTTTAATTGTATCTCTAGTTACATCAAGATAGACTCTACAAAAATTATATATTATATATAACATAAATGGAAACGAGTTTGTATAGTTTATGCCATTTTTTGACAAATTTATACTGGTTTTTGCTAATTGTTGTGGGGTGATTAAAATGCAAATTTTGAAGGCAAATGTGACAATTTAAAAATAAGGTTTTTTATGCTTTCTATAAATATGAAGAAGATGAAGTATTAGAAGGAACATAAAGGGATTTATTAGATATGAGAAACTTAGAACCATAGAAAGACAATTATGCATAGTTTCTTTTATATGCAACAAAATGGAAATTTAAATTTTTGTCATCAGTCAGCAAATGCCAATTGTGCGACAAAGAGAGACAGATTCAACTGTTATTATAACGCTAACCTATATAACACATGAGCTGCTATTATTGGAGTATCTCCAACACATACAAAAGTCATTGTACGCTCTTGCGTAATGATTACAGACACATTACAACTTGACACACAGACGACTCCAAGGCGTAGGGTTGGAATCGTTTGAAGAAGAAGCTCCATTCGAAGCAAGGGAAACATAGAACAATGCAAGAAATTTTCTATTTTTTCACTGCAATTATCTGTGTGGCTTCATGATGTGTAAATGCATGTGAAACACATTCACACACTCACGGATATATATGCCGAAGTGAGGACTTATTACAGGCAGGGAGCATACATAAAAATTGCCATAAAAATAACATTAGATGCCCCCCGGGATGCGCTCATCAGGCACAGAGACAGAAATGGACAGACGAGGAGACAAGCAGACAGACAACAGACAAACAATGCGTTGTTCTTCGAGTTGACACACAAACATGTTCAGACAGGAAGAGGTACAGTTCCAGCTGCCATTACACCCATTTTTATGTTCAAGCAACTTTCCCTCTACTACAATGTACTCCCGCTTTTTCTCTCTGTCTCTCTCTCTCTCTCTTTCTCCATGTCTAACTAAGCTTCCACTCATTATATGTTGTAGCCTGGCCTTATATGTTATGATTGTGTTTTTTGTTTGCATTTTACAGCTCATTGTCTGCGGCATTTATTACAGTTCCAGAGCTGTTCTAATCAATGTGTGTCCACGCTGATTAATGTACACCATTCAGCAAACTCGAAGACGCACCACAAATTGCATGGTTAGCGCTTGCTCATTTATAAGGCTGCGGTTGGGGCTTTGGGCCCTTGCAATGCATTTGGGCCGCTTGCAATGAATAATTAAGCGGTTTGCATAAGCCACAACAGCCACGCTCATGGAAAACCGCAAACGTCTTTAATTTGCACAGGTCTTTTGAGCTTTTCTATTAATTTTTCCTGCTGTGACATTGGGCATACGCCGCATTGGCCCAACCGTTAGCGGTGAGAGATATCTAATTTATAGAACGTGGCTATATAAATATAAGTAAAGTGTGTGAGAGTCTGTTTGTGTGTTTGCAGCTACATTTCGTCACGTTTCGAGTGATGTAGACATAAAAATAAAATAAAATAAAATAAAAGTGAGCAGCAGGAAAAACGTACGCAAAGAGCATCAATATTTTTGTATGTTTGCCTTTGGCTTCCTTTTTTATACATTTGGTTGTTGTTGTTGCTGCTGCTGTTTCTACTATTTGCGTGTATTTTTAATTTATTTGCATTTGCTCATTGAAATGCTGCACAAATACACGCCCACGGCCACAACTGCCCGCCCACTTTTTCAGAGCAAGCGTTAGAAAGAGAGTGTGAGAGAGTAAAATGCCACAAGACCCAAATAAATGACAATTTATGTGCACGCTCTCAACGCACGCCTGTCATTTTTATACGATATTTTCGGCACCCCAACAACACCAAATAAAGAAAGAGAAGAAGAAGAAAAAACAGCAAAAGAAATAAAAATAAAAATATTAAACGAATTTTAACATGCAATTTTTACCTTCCACTCCATGCCAAGCCAAACCAAGCCATGCCATGCCACTCCAACCTGCCCTCTATCTGTCATAAATTCTCGTTATACAATTTAAAACATTTGCTAAACACGCATTTCCTGCATGGCAATGGCATAAATTTACTTTCGGGGCTCGAGTGGGAGCCAGAGCCCAATGGTCCGTCCTCATCGTTTTGGCCATAGAGAGCCACAGGGCTGTGTGGGTAAATGTGGCTATGCTGGATACTGGACATTGGACAGTGGACAGCGGACACTGGGCAAAAATTGTCCGGCTTTCGCATTCGCACAGATAAAATTGTCAAATGTTTGATGAATGCGTATCGAAGAATACCAACAACGACAATAATAACAGCAACAACAACAACCAAAAATAAAGGAGAAAAATATATAACATAACGAAATGAAAATGAAATACATATATAAATGAAAATATATTTGACACCGCTTGGCGTTTTGTCTTTTTATTATCATTTCATTTATAGCTGGCAAACATAATAACATCAATGTCTGTATATATGTATATTTTTTTTTGATATGCACAATTTTCATAAATCGATCAAAATGCGTTTATTTGCGTATGCGGAAAACGTTTTAAGTTAATTTGCCATGAAAAGTTTCTCCAACAGATACATATCCTTTAATATATGCAGGCCAAAGAGTGGACTGAGGATTTTTTTATCTGGATGTGAATGAAGAGTGGCAAAGAAGAAGAGAGAGAGACAGAGGGAGAATGCGATATTTAAAAAAAAGAGCGAGTAAAACCAATAGAGAGAGAAACGAAGTAATGTAGAATGAGTTGGAAAAGTTATGAATTTAAATAGATAGACTATTTACCTATATCCGATAATAGACTAAACATATGTAATATATGGGTTGATTTTATGCAAGAAAAAAAATTCGAAAAAAAAACAAACATTTTAAGTCATTTATTGATAAAAAAAAAAAAAAAAAAAAACTGCTGAAGACTTTGAATTTTCATTTTTATGAGATTCCTCCAATTTCGTAATATGAGATATACTTTTTTCAAAGTTTTCTAAAATTTCACCAATTCTCGTTCTATGACTGAAATTTTTCAATACTGAGAAAAACTAGCTTTGCACTAACCAACCCCACTCTTCCGTATACCTCTCCCTCCTCGATTCATCAACATTTTCATTGACAAGCAACTGACATTGAATCCTGGGAGCTTCCACAGCATGTTAACACCTCCGCTCAAATAAAGCCTCACGCTTACAGCTCAGGGCTAAGGGAAAGTCAATGAAAATAGGAGTGTGGCCGGGCATAGCTAAAGTTTAGGTAGTGTGCTCAATGAACCACAAAATTAGTGTGAGTTAATTTGCAGCCATCAACAACATCAAGGCGCACACGTACACAGATATCGAGAGAGAGGGCGAGAGAATTTGAGAGGAAGAGAGAGGCATACATTTACAGAGATAGACAGACTGAGGCGCTAAACACTCGAAAACACGTGTCAGCTTTCACGCATTGTAGAAAATGTGAAAATGGGAAACGAAAGACGGGAAATGGGCAAAATGGACAACGTGCCACAGCACCACCGTGGGCCTTGAAAATTTATTAACACATGCCAATCATAAAAAAAGGCACACGAAAATCGCAATTTCATTCAAACAAAAGAAGCCAGGAATTTGACACTGCTCGCAAAAAAACAAAGAAAACTTTGGAAAACTAGAAAAATATTTGACAAAATTGAAGATGCATAAAAAAGCAAAAATATTGAAACAAATTTGGAATATTTATGTTTCATTGAATACCAAAGTTCAAAAAAATATATTAAAAATATTACAATTGTATAACCATTCAGTGGAAGGAAATTCAAAAATAAATTCTTAAAAAAAATTCTATATTAATTTTTTAAAGTAAAACTAAGCGTAAATTGTTTTTACAGCGTATTTTGTGCACTAGGCATAATTCACAGCTAGAGCTTGAGAGCTCAATATGGCAGTCACGTTTTCGATTATGAAAAATTTTATTTCCGTTTTGTGCTACCGTCTCACATTTGCCGCTTGTTGATTATGCATATATTATTATTTATTATTTGTTATTTATAGCGCACAGACAGCATAAAAAGAAAAAGAAAACTAAATAAAAGTAAAGCATTTACAATAGAGAACAGAGCAAAGACTGCATTGCATTTTGGCCCTCGGGCATACGTGGCGTATGCGTAATATATAAACTAAAGAAAATCATATTAGAGAAGCTGTTGAGCGCGGTGGCTGTTGCTGATAGAGTGGGCGTGGCTGCATGAACATGAGTGCAGCTTGTGGTTTAAGTTTGTTTAAACTATTAATTGATTTTGTCTTTGACTTGCAGCTGCAGAAGTAGCAGAACACTCTTACGGCCATTGTCCCTAGCTCTTGTTCTGTCTTTTTTTCACCCTTTCTCTCTCTCTCTCTCTCTTTATGCATCTTTTTGTGTCTCTCTGTGGGAGTCACTTCTTAGCCGCTCTTGAGAATTTTGCGGCTTTTGTGCAACGGAGCGCGGTATTAGCTAAGCTGGACACTGAAACTGCTTAACTTTCATACAATTTACAGCAAAAGTAAACTTCATTCGTTGACCCACCACCCTTGCCTGACCCAGGCTTCAGCATGCCACAATCCATCTCCCTCTTCCGCTCTCATTCTCTCTCTTTCTCTCTGAAACCAGCATAAATCTAAGGCAAGCAGCGAGCATTTTGCTTCAACATACAAACGACAAACAATTTTATTGTGCTGGGTGCTTGTGAGACACAAACACACACACTCACACTCACATATTCACACTCACACACACACTCAAACACATACTCACACACACACTCACACTCACTCACACTCACACATATGTAGTAAGGCAGGCAGCATGCGATATGAGTGAGGTTAGTGGCCAGCAACAACGAAAATTGCAAAAGGATATAACCAGAGCGAGAGATAGAGAGAGCGAGAGAGAGAGAGAGAGCGACAGATAGAGATAGAGATAGAGAGAGAGCGACGATAGAGATAGAGAGAGAGCGAATGAGTGAGGAAGAGAGACAGAAGGCACATGCGGTTGCAGTTTTATGCGTTGGCATTGCTACTGGTTACGCCCTCTCCCCCGCCCCTTTACCATACTGCAGACAGCACTGTCACAGTGATGCCAGGAAGAGGAAAGTGAGGATGGGGAAGCCGACTTGGGGTCCAGCAAGCACACAGCTTGATCCTTTTTTATCTTCTATTTGATTTTCATTTTTAATACGAAAATAAGTTTAGCTTAAAATTGAATTATTTGATTTATTTTGCTAGCAAGCACACACACATACACACATTGATATATATATATATATATAATGTACGTTTGTGTTGGTAGAATAAAAGTTCTTCTTATTTTTACTGCAGTTACGCCGAAAAGTGCTTTCCACATTTTCAGCTGAACCATTTTTGTCTGCGCTTTTGACTTTGAGCATAATTTAATCGGATATTTGCTGCTGCTTCTAGAGCACCAGCAGCTAGCTAGCATTTTATATTATTTAAGTTTATTTTGTCAACTTGTTATAGATTTTTACAGATAGTAGCCAAAAGCCAAAGCCATATAGCCAAAGCTATAGCCAAAGCGAAAGCCACAGTCAAAGCCAAATAAATTCAATTTCAAATCAAAATTTCCTGCTCTCTTTTTGGGCAAACAAACAAAACAAAAAATTAAAAATAAAAGACAAAAGATTTTAATCATTTTAATTAGTTTACGCTCTGATTTATGCAGAAAAACTAAAAGGCAACAATAAAAAAAAAACAACGACAACAACAACAACCACAATGAGGCACATCAAGTTGAGCTGCTATGAAAAATTACACTGTCCAACAATTGTAGTTGCAGTTGTGGCCCCACAAGCACTACAATTTGGTTTTATATGGCTGCTTTTCTTATGTCTCTCTCTTTCATTTTTTTTCCTTCTCTCTCACTTTCAGTCTCCTTCTCTGTATATATCTCTTTTTTTTGCTGTTTTTCTATAACAAAAAGTCGACAGCTCCAGCTGGTTTTGTGTGCATGCCAACGTGTTTGTTAGCCAAATTGAATTTATGACCTGTGGCGTTATACTAACACACACACACACGCACTTACACACTTATGGCACACACTATAGCATATACTATCAAATACACACACACACACACAAAGTCAGAGAGACAAGAGACAAGGTTCAGCAATTGCTTGACTTGCGACATTGTTAAATTTTTGCTTTCTAATGGCCAAGGTGTTGTTGTCTATGTATGCGTTTGCATTCATGTATGTGTGTATGTGTGTATGTGTGTATGTGTGTGTGTGTGTGTTACCATGTGTGTATGCATGTGTGTCTCTGCAGCAATGTGGTATGTGCCTGTCACTTGCCTCAAACGGTTGCATGACTCTTTTAATATGCTATGTAATGGACTTTTTTGACAGGGCATTGCTCTGTAAAACCAACATTTGGCTCTCAAGTGCCAACAACTATAGCCAGAACTACAGCCACAATTTCCCATTCATACTCATACATTTGTGCATACATGTATACATAAATATTTACAAACATATGTATGCATAACTCCTGCACTCTAAACTGATGCACGTGTGATGCACAGGTCACAAATTGCAGTTAACCACATGATTTATAAGCGACAAAAGATGATCTCGTCTATAGTGAAGGTGGAATTTAATTATATATTTGCATATAAATTTTTTTAAAATTCTTAATGAAATAATATTCAACAGTATGACCCTCTGTACTTTGTGATAGAGTATAATTTTAAAGGGATTTTATAGTATCTGCGTGGCAAAATAAAAGTTTTTGTTAATAAGATATTCCCATGAAAATCAAATTTCTTGAAATAAATTATTGGATATTTATATGATAATAATAATAAGGTTACGCCATTAAAAATAACATCAGCCATATAGTCAACATGATCATGCCTTTCCATTCTATAAAATGAAATGAATCCGAGTAGTAGCAAGTTAAAATTCCAGATCCTTTTGGAAGCCTTCTTAGTATTTATGGTTTTTTAAAGGACGTTCGATTACCATAGAAATCGCTGCCATTTCAAAATATGAGATAACCAATTACTGGGGATTAAGTGGAGGTGTTCAATATTTGAAAAGCATTTGATCGGCCTGCAGAGCATAAAAATGTTCGTACCAAACATGAATACTGCAGCTCTAGGTATTCATACAGACAGACACACACAAACATGGCTCAATCGAAAATCAGCTTATCTTATTTAGGAATACATGTACTATAGTTGGTTGTCCTTCATTGAAATTTTAAAAATACAATCAATACCTTTAACAAAATACTACATTCTGTGTATCGACAAGTTTAGTTTAGTTTTTTGAACGGCATTTTAAGTTTAACCATCGTTGTTCTACATTTAAATAATACCTTGCTATAGGCTATAATCGATATATGTATAAAGTATAGTTTTCTGCATTATATAAAAATAAACTTTCTACAAAATGTACAGCTTATGCTATGTGAATTGATAGCATTGTTATATTATTTGTATTTGCCTAGGGGGATACCCTTTAAATGAAGTCTTTATGCAGCATATTAGCTGCAACTTGAAACGCCAACTGTGCCACACACATACAAACAACTGTTCTTGCAGCTTAATTAAGGCAAAAACCCTCACATGATATATATTTTTGCACACAATGGGCCAAAACCGCTTGGGGCCCAGCACGAGTGCGAGTCAAGTTGTCGACAGCAGCAACAGCAACAGCAGCAGGGACACCAGCAGCAGTGGGAGCAGCAGCAGTAGCAGATGCAGGAGCAGCTGTTGCTACAGTGTCAACTAGCAGCATCAATATGTTGTCCACACCCTGAAAGTATCCATTGCTGTTGCTGTGGGGATCTAGCATATTGTCAATGTGCATAATTTCACATCACATAGCTGCAACAAGAGCAACAGCAGCAGAAACAGCAACAGCAGCAACAGCAACAGCAGCAACTCTGCCTGGCTCAGTTGCCTGAGTGCTGAGCGCATGTTGCAGTTGCAGTTGCAGTCAAGCCAAGCCATTTGTATGCATTGCTACAACTGAGCCCCGGCTGAGCACGTATTGCTGTCTTTGTCTTGTCAGCAACAGCAACAACAACAGCAACAACAAGGGTTTGATGTTGCTACTGTTGCCGTTGCTGCTGCTAGTGGGTGCTGTATTTTTGAGCACATTGTTGATTTCAACACAATTTAGTGTCTTATGCATGTGCTGTATGCATGTTGTTGCTGCTTTGCAACTAGGCAAAGTTGCTGCTAAATACCTGCTACATAAGCAAGAACAGCAGCAACAACAGCAGCAACAGCAACAGCAGCAACAACAGCAACAGTAGCAACATCAGCTAACATGACCCCGAACATGCCTCCACTGCCTAAGCAAACAAGGCACAACATATGCACACACACTCACACTGATTCGCACACACCGATACACACACACGTAGCTGTATGTGTGTGGAAAGGCAAAATGAGTTGCATGTTGATTAAGTCACCTGTACACACTTTTGCACAAGCAAACAGCCAGGCAAAGCAATAGAAAGAAAGAACGAGAGAAAGAATGAAAGAAAGCTATATAGACCCAAGCAGGAAGCATTAGAAAGAGATGGCTTTCATATACGCTTTAAATGAAAGAGATAGCACAAGCAGGTGAAAGAGCAAGCTTTAAGGCTTTGCCAGGTTGTACAGATGTTGTTGTTCTTGTCTTATGCAACTGCTGTTGCTGCTGCTGTTGATGTTGTTGCTGCTGTTGGTGTTGTTGGTGTTGTTGTTGGTGTTGTTGGTGTTGCTGCTGTTGCAACTTGCTAAAAATTGCTTCATTAAGTGTTTCTTGTTAGCTCTCTGTGGCTGTGTATTAGTAACGCTTTTATGCTAATGTCCTTCGACTGCGCCCACAGCTCAATAGAGGCACAAAAGCAAAAAGAGACAGAGAAGGAAAGAGAGTGACACAGAGGAAGAGAGAAAGAGATATAGGGATTGTGTGAAAATGGAAGCGAGGGCATGACTGAGTCAAGCAATTGGAGACCAGAGTGGAAAATATGCGTGATTTTGAGCCAGCTTATGCATGTTCCCAATGCTCTTACGCACACTCAATAAGTGTGTGTGCATAGTGTGTGTATGTGTTAAGCATGTGTGTGTGTGTGTGTTTGAGTATACGATGTGTTCGTGTGTATAGACTTTGTGTGAATGAATAGTGCCTAGAGTTGTGAATAGCATGGCAATTTTTTGGCTAATTAACAGGGCTTAAATTGAGTGGTCAGCAAATGATTCTGAGTGTTGAATGCCAACGTTTAGGAATGAATGAATGCAAATTATAACTGAATAGCAATTAAAGGCAGATATAAACGATATTTAGGGTTTATAGAATGCATAAAGTTCGAGATCGAGGCTTTCGAATGAACATATACGCAACAAAATTATCAGACAGTCATACATATATACTAACGATTGAAATTGTGAGCATATTAAACATCATATGCATAGAAAAATTCAAGAAATTAACAAAGAGTAATTATAGAATTGAGTAAATTCAGCTGGAACCAAGGAATAAAACCAAGACCAAAACATTAAACGTAACCTTTAAAACCGCTTTATCAGTAAAATCGAAACCGTGACCTTTAACGATATTTCAATCTATTAAAGATCGAAACCAATACCGGACCGTTGTTTTCTTTCCAGGGAATGAAACGAAGCCGAAATCGTAAAGTTTAAAACCTTTTCAAAAACCATAACCGTAACCCGATATTTCGATACCGATACCGGAACATTTCTTTTATTTGGTTTCATTCCCTGGCTGGAACTGATGACTCTTATAAGGGATTTGTGATATTTATGGAGAAAGTAGCTGATGTAAAAGAAGAATTTAATGAAGACAAGGTGTAGAAAAATCAGAGGCAGCAAATTTTGCGACAGTACCCTACACTAAGAGCTGTATGTAATTTTTCGAAGGCGTGTCTGGGGAGGCAAATGAAATGTAAATTGAAAAATATGCATGCTTGGCTTGGCAATCAAGTTGCTTGAAAATTTTCAACAAGTTTTTGCGTCGTCTCTAATTGTCTCAATTTAAGCAGCCCGCATAGTTTCAATTAGGCGGCAGACATTGCCACGCCCCCAGCCTTCCTTCAAACAGCCCACCCACGCGCTCAACTGCAAGCTTAGTAATTTGAAATGCCAGCATATGTGTGCGAGTGTGTGTGTGAAGTTTATACATATGTGTGGGTGTATGTATGACTGTGTGTGTTGTATGCAAATTTTTAAGCTGTTTGCGAGCAAAATTATGCCGTCACCGCAGGGCTAATAAAACGCGCTAGAAACTACGCGACGCTTGACTGATGAGGCAGCCGAGCGTTTGCCCATAATTTATGTTGCGGCGAACCGCCCTGTTGCCAGTTGGCCATATTGCCGTATTGCCATATTGCCATATTGCCAGTTGGCAGTCAGTTTATGCTATTTATGCCACCCAATCAGCCAGGTTTTACCTTTTCAGCAGCAGCAACAGCAGCTAAGGTAGCAGCGGGTAGATTGGGGGTAGCGTTGGATAGCGTTGAGTAGCGGTTGGTAGCATTGGATAGCGCGGGGGGAGGAGGGGGTAGTGGCAGTAGGGCTGAATGTTTATATTGCTTATTTAATATGTGCACGGTTGCCTGGATATCAGCCATATCCTGGGCTGCCATCCTGTTTAGCCCTATTGCTGTCGCCACCGCTGCCAGTGTTGCCACTGCTGCCACAGTTGCTGTTGTTGTTGCTCATGTTGCTGCTGATGTTGCCAGTGTTGTTGCTCTTGCTGCGGCATCAACAATGCCTTTTATTGAGTTATGCCGCTCATTTGCAGGCGCCGCCATAACAATAAGCTCATTGCGCTCAGACATTAAATAGTGTGGCGCGTGTCAATTTGGTGCAGGTTTGAGGCATTAGCTTTCAACTGCCACATGCCACCAAAATGCCACCAGCTCTGTACACTTTTAGCTGCAACAACACCTCGGGCCACACACAAAAACCAACGACTATATTAAATTCCACGCTACATGCCCCAAGTCCCATGCTCCATGCCCCTTACTCTGCTCAACTTTAGCTGCGCATAATTTTTGGTTGGTTTTGTGCGACTGAAAAGCAAAATAAATAAACACCAAAAATAGAAATGAATGAAATTATTACTATATATAAAGTTATTAAAGGTAATTATATGTATTAAGTCAGTGCTAAGCGTGCAAATCGTGACTTAAATAAAGACTTAAACAAAAATAGTAGAGCTTCAAATCTATGTAATTTAAAAAGAAAGAATAAAAAGAATTGAAATGAGTAGAAAGACATTCATTCAATAATATTCAAAACGCACTCGAACTAGATTTACACTTACAAGAAAATAATTTAAAATAAAAAATGTTAAGTTAACAGCGATGTTATTCGATTATTAACAGAACAGAGATTCTAAATTTATTCGTGAATGTTGAACGTTTAATTTAAATGCCTTCAGATTAATATATTTTAAAATTAATATATGTACTATTTATATATATGAATATGTACATCAAATATATAGAATATAAAGAGGAAGTTCCATTATAATTATTTATTTTTCCCCAATTAGTTAAATTCATTTATGTAGAAGAAGAAGAAATTAGATTAATGACGATTTATTTCCCTTAAATTAAAATTGATTTTTTTTTCAATTTTTCCACATGAATGATTTTACAAACAAATTTTTTAAATTTATATATATTCTATAAATATTTATATTCATACATCCATATTTATACCATGCATGTGCACTTTATATTATATTGTATATATATATATTTTTTTTTTTTTTTTTTTTTGCTTAGCATTTAGTGTCAAATCGTCAGCTATTAAATAACACTATGCTACAAAGTTGCAGCGCAAGCCATCAATAGAATTTTCTTATCGGGCATTCACAGCCACTTGGGCAATTGAATGTCTGACGCTGTGGCTTGGGCATTCGGGTTGGGTTTGTGGGATTGGTTGCAGCGTTGCGTATACGTAACGTGGTCTAGCTAGGCATGAGTGCAATGAGTGCGCAATGACGCAGCCTAACTGGCTGTGCAATGACACTTACCACACAGCAGCAGCATCAGCAGCAGCAACAGCAGCAACAAGAGCAGTAGCAAGAGCAGCAACAACAACAGCAGCAACAGCAGCAGCAACAGCAGCAGCAACAGCAGCAGCGACAGCATTGGCTGCAGCAGTTTTTGGGTTTTGAGTTCATTTTTCATGCATTCAATAGCCACACAAAGCAATGCGCTAGACACTGGACAGCAGCACAAATAGAAGCAGTGGCGGTGGCAGTGGCAGTGGCGAAGGCAGAAGCAGATTCAGCAACAGCAACAGCAGCGACTGCAACTGCGACTGCGACTGCGACTGGGACGTTAGCAGCAATGCAGCTGCTTGGGCGCTTTAGTTGCCTTTGTGCTGGCTGCTTTTCATATAACAACAATATTTTATGCTCAGATGTCTGGCTTTTTATGCATTTGCTGCTGTTGCTGCCGCTGCCTACATTGTGAAAAATTATACAAAAAGCCAAGAGACACAGCAAAGCAAATGAAAGAGAGCGAAGCAGAATGAACTAGAAGTGGAAGAGAGAGAAAGAGAGAGAGGCAAAACTTAGTAAGGAATGTGAGTTGAAGAGAGCGAAAGAGAGATCGAGAAAGAAAGGGAGAATTAGAGAATATGAGAGAGAGAGAGAGAAATATAGAGAGAGACAGAGAGAGATAGCTAGCTGGCCAAAGTGTGTTTGCCCTGCACTTGACTATGTTATGCTTTGGGTGCGGGTTTGCACTTGCATAAATCAAACTGGAGAGAGAGAGAGAGAGAGAGAGAGATTCAGAGGAACTCCAGCAACAGCAGCTCAATGCTCTGCTTGAACTATTAAAGTTAGCCTTAAAGCTGATGCGACAAATTTGATTGAAACTGCAGTTCAATGCGCAAACTTTGTTGCAAGCAAGACAAAACAAATTAATAAAACAAAACTAAAAATTAAAAATTAAAAAAAAAAAATGAAAAAGTTAAACTAAAATTTGAATATAAAAGAAATAAACAGCTTCAAAGTCCAACTCATCTTAAGAAAGAAAAACTTAAATTACAAAGCAAAATTAAACACTGTATATTAAAACTAAATGCTGCCCTTTAAATGTGTAATCTTATTTCTAAGGAGCTGAAATTTTGTCAAGTGTATAGTTGCATTTAAGCTTCACTGACTTGCCCATTTTTGCATGCATGCCAAAGGCAAAAAGCAGCAGCAGCAACAACAACAACAGCAGCAGCAGCAACAGGAATAGAAGCAGCATCAGTAGAAGCAGCTGAAACTGAAGCCAACTCAAACAAGGCAAACAAGGCAGCACAAATCAAAAGCTCGAATGCAATTGCAATTGACTAACGCAACGGCAGCAACAATGAACACAACAACAACATCAGCAACAGCAACAACAACAACAACAACAGCAACATGAAGAAGATGAAGGCAAAAGGTCTCACAAAGCAGAGCTTCAACATCGAGTCCGATTTCCAAGCAGTAAAACAAACTTTGGCACTGCATTTTCAACTACAGCTTCTACTTTTTATAGATTGCTGTCACAGGCAACGGAAATGGCAACGGAAACCGAAACGGAAACGGAAACCAGGCTGCCCGCAGTACAAGCTACCTACCCCCCACTCCCTTATACTCTCTGTTTCTTTGTCTTTGTGCGTGTGTGTGTGTGTATTGCAAGTTGGCAACTTGGTAACGTTGTGCTTCATATTTATTACACACACAAAACTTTGCTACATTAAAAAAGTCAAGTTTTTCCTTTTTGCCATTCGGTTCCCTGTCTTTTCTTTTCATTTGTTGCTTTTGCTAGCTACGTTTATCTTTGCTTGCAGCAACAGCATCAACAGCTACTACATGAAATGGGTTTGGTTTAATTAGCCAACAAAACAAACGGCCAAATTGTTGCTGAAAAATCTCCAAATCCAAGACTCCTCAGGATACTAAAGCTACATCTTCTATGCTAGACCACCAAATTTCGCTGTTAGCTGTTTTATTTGTCTGCTGATAAGCACATAAATTCTGGCCAATATCGTATTAAGTTTTTGTCTTGTTTAGCATGCTTTATATACCCTTGAACAAAGCTAATTACGGGGTAGTTGTGACTGTATAAATATTTATTTTGAACACAGATTGATTGAATGTCTAGCTATTGTCTATGCTTAACATTTTAATGCGTATTTAAAGTACATACAAATCTCATTGAATTGAAGTACTTATTTAGTATTTAATATAATTTTTTATATAAAATTTAATATTTATTTAATATTATTATAAATTTAATATTTAATAATTATCTATTATAATATTGTAATATAATGACTTTGTAGATCAAACACAAAGTCCTACAATCGCTCAGATTAACGCAAAAATTTGCCGCAGCTTAATCAACGTTTTGTATTAAATACAAATTTTAATAGAACCCGCAAAAACTTTTGTCGCAGCGATAAAACTAACAACGAACTTGGCAACAGTTAAACAGTTTTAGTTTTAATACAAACACACACACCTATAGACACCTACACAGAACAAAACACAGGTAGCTTTTTTAGCGTTTATTTCGAGTTGTGTGCTTTCCTTTGCTCTCTATCTTTTTATTTGGATTCTTTTTTTTTGGGTATTAGCCTCAGGGTTATAGCAAACACTTGACGAAATTTGATGACAATTACCGAGCGGTAAGCAGCAATAATGGTATGTACAACTCGTTATTTGCTTAATGCGACAGTTACGGGCGGGTCTGTTAGCTACTCTATACGGTATAGCGTGTTGTGTTGGGGGTAGGGGTGTGTGTGGGGGGTTGTGTGGCGTGGGTGGTTTTTGGTGGTTGTTGTGTGTGTGTC
>JBANCZ010001360.1:0-22324 GCA_037040025.1 Sphaerogastrella javana | reverse complement strand
CGGCATATTGGCTAACATGTTGCTGCTGCTGCTGCTGTTGCTCCTGCTGCTGTTGCTGCTGCTCTCTATCATAGTTACAAGCGCTAAGCCGCTTAACATTGTTGACTTTCACATGAGCAGCACTTAGGGGTTGCTCTCGCTCTGATCTCTCTCTGTAAAGGATATATGAGAGTGTGTGTACCAATGTGTGTATATATATGTGTGTATCTGTGTCACTCACTGTGTTTGTTGTTTCTGCGCCTTGCTTTTTGATGTGTGATTAGCCTATTAGCCAAACAATACAACACAATAAAAAATGAAAAAAAAAAAAAACACCCATGCTCTGTGGCACGAAATGCATGATGAGAAATGTAAATATTGAATGTGATGAGCAGCCAAAAACAGGAGCAGCAGCTAAAGGACTAAAGGACCAACAGCCTAGAACGGTACCAATAAATCCATGTAAATAACCTCAAGGCGTTAGATTTTATTATTAAATAAAAACTTTGGCAAATGAAGCGAGCGTGGGATACAAATTAAAGCTCTGAAAAAGTAGGAGGAGTTGGAATGAAACACTGTCGGTTACAATCGACTGTTTCAAGAGTGCATATATTTTTAAATAGGCGAAAATTCGAAATAAGCTCAATATATAGAAGCATATTTGAAGCTAATTAATTAATTAAAAATATAATAATGTATATAAAATTAAAACAGAATGTTAGTCTAAGATAGTAATAAATATAGAAATAACCGAAAAAAATTCTCCGAAAATCTCTAGATAGTGCGAAATAAATGAAAGTTCTGAAAAAGTTGGGAGAACAAATAAGAACTGACTGAAAGACTGTCCGTTATAATCGACTATTCCAAGAGTGTATATTTTTTAAAATAATATTGTTTGGTAGCATCCGACTGAAGTCTTTTATTATAGCGAAAATTCGAAATAAGCTCCAGAATTAGAAGCAAATTTGAAGCTGATCAACTGCAAGCGATTTAAACATAATAATCCATACAAAATTAAATAAATATCACAGTTTAAGGTACTAATAAATATAGATATAATCTCCATAAAATCTCAAAAAATCTGTAGATTGTTTTGTATCAAATTGTATGTATTATTTAGCATTTCTTGTCCAATTAGAGCGCTTTTCGCTCGCTGTGTGCACTGTACATGTAGCCAAAGTAGCTGCAATTCAATAAATCAGCTAAAAAACAGCAAGAAATACAACAACAATTACAACAACAACTACAACTACAAATATGTGCAAGTATTTAAAGGTAACAACAACAAATCTATGGGCATGGCTGCCCCAAAAGCCATGAAGCTGCTGCTGCTGCTTGTTGCATTGTTTTCTGGCTGTGGCTTATTGACGAAAATTTCAGAAATTTTAATTTAAAATATTTCTTTGAATGCTAAATTGTTGACTCTTTGCCAAAGACTAAGAGAGAGGGAGAGACGGATTGAGGAGGCAGGCCAAACCCAGTGCAGACAAGGCTTTAAGCATTGGCCATAGAGGCATAAGCAAACTTCAGAGTCAGAGTCAGAGCCAGAGTCGTAGTTGGCCAAAACGAAAACCAGCTAAACAAACCCAGCAACAAAACGGACAAAAGAACAAAAGCGCGCGACAAACAGAAAAGCCAAAAGCAAATACAAACAGAGAAACTGTAAGATCAGAGCGAAAGAGAGAAAAAGAGAGAGAGAGAGAAAGAGAGGTAGAGCTATTGTAAGAGCCAGATCAATGTTTTTATTGAGGGTGGACTTTTGGTTCGGAGTGGGGAGTGTTGGCATTGAAACTGAGTCGCCTGCTCACTCTCCCACTCTTCAGCTCTATATATCTCTCTCCCTCTCTCTCTCTTTCTCCCTCTCCCTCTCTCTCTCTGCCTCTGTCTCTCCTTCCTAGTGAGACATTCTGACAGCCAGCAGGATCGTGTCGCTCGTTTGTTTCTGTTGAAAATCTTAAAATTCTCGCAATTTCATGTTCGTTAAATTTTGATGTTGCAAATAAATTGAATTGTTAAACGTGCAACATCCAATGTTGTCGTTGTTTCTGTCTTTCATGTTGTTGTTGTTATTGTTGGTTCTGTTATTGTGAATTGCAGGCGCATATTTAAACAAATGATGGCCAGATTTGGCCGCAATGTCGCCTCTAAAAGATGTACGAGTGTCTTGAGTGCTGGAGACTGTTGCCTGCTCTATTAACAGCAACAACAACTACAATAGCAGCAACAACAACAATAACAATGAAAACGTCTACCACAACAGCATCAATAATAACAACAACAATTGCAACACAAGCTAGGGCAGTTTGATTGGTGAAGAAGCAATTAAAAATTCGAGCATAATTTAGAGGAAATCTGAACTTTAAAAAATTATATAAATTACATTATAAAAATATATACTAAATAAAGAAATTATTCATCAAATAAATATTAAAGTATATTTTTTACAATAAAATAAAGATCAATCAATTAAAAAATTCCCAAAAATATATACATATACATATCATTCAAATAAGCTCAAAAATAAATTATAAATTTGTTTAAAAATATATATACAAATACATATAATTAAAATAACATACAAATTATTTATAAATATGCTTAAAAAAATATTTTAAAAATTCTGTACATATTATAAAATATATAAACTTAATCCGTTTTAAAATATATGTGCTCCATATCAGCCTTAAGTTCACCAAAAGAAACTCTGTCAGCCCATTCTCCTACACCATCTTCTGCTGCTTTTGCTCTGAGTGTCTCTTAGTGTGTCTCTCTCTTACTGCAACCAATACCCTGTACTCTCCTCTCGGCACCCTTGCACCCGTGCACCCTTTTGCCCTGTGTCCTTTGTCTTATTGTCGAGCTAAAATATTTATTTGTCGTAGCGCCTGCTCGGAGTGAGAAATTCTGATGGGTTTCTTATTTGCTGAGGCTAAGGCTGCAGCCTTTTTGCATATGTCTCTCGCTTCCTCTCAGTCTATCCCTTTCGCATGCCCTCTCTCTTTCTCTCTCTGGCTGTCTACACTCAGAGCGATGACTACATTAGCCGTATGCATAATAAACCCAACGAACTGCCCCTCTGACCACTTGCAGACCCAGTTGCACCTTCATTCGTGCTCTATTCGATTCGATTTTATATGGAAATGCGGCAGCAACAATGGCTTCATATTTTCATCTGGCAGCGGCGCATTCAAATCCTTGCTGCACCTTTGACATGTACGCTTCGGATGATTTATGCAGCCATGCAACAAACGGTGTCCCCATGCCACAGTCCACGAACAGTCCAAGTGCCCATTCGAGTGTCCATACGAGTGTCCATTCTGAGGTCCACTCTGACTCCACTGAAGTCCAATTCCAAGTCTAAGTCGAGTTGCAGCGCTATGTGAAAAATTAAGTGATATTTTTGAATTTGTTGGCAGCGACTTCAATTTCAACAGCAGCCTCAACTTTAGATATAGCTATAGCTATAAATACATATATGGTATATATGTATATATATTCTATACATAGGTATTTATTGTATATATATATGTAAACCGTTAAGGTTTTTGTTTTTTTCGACTTGAATTCGAGATGTAATTGATGCTGTTGCTCTCAATCAATGCACCGAAATAGAAGTTCTTTTTTCCCATGCATCTCTCTATCTCTCTCTCTATCTTTCTCTCTGTCTTTCTCTTTCGCTAAGCAATAGAAAAATTATTAAATGTCCATTGTGTGCATTCATTTGATGTTGTTGTTGTTGTTGTCATTTGGCTTGTTTGCCCATTAATTCATCATTATTAAGATGTCAACGTTTTTGCGGTTGACATTTTGTGGCTCTTGTCCCATGTCCCATGTCCCATATGCCATATAGCCCATGTCTCGCATGTCCCTCATGCACACACATATGCACATACACATACTCATATACACATATACACACATATACCCAGATCAATATACATATAGCTGCTCATTCCCGCCGGACATGCGGGCCACTTGACATCTGTTTAAATGCGAGATTTTGTTTGTTATTGTTGTTGCTTTTGTTGTTATATTTGTTACTGTTATTACTGTTGCTGCTGTTGTTGTTATTGTTGTCAATGTTGCTAGTTGTCTGCACCTGCACTTGATTGATGCTAATTTTGTAAGATTTTATTGCAAAGTGATCTGGCATGCCAGTCTCTTACTATATACCACAATCTACTCAGTATTTGACTGATGTTGGTCCTATCGAATGATCTGTATATGATATAGGTATATATAAATCTATATCTTTGACTTTCTCCCTTTTATTAATTAATGCCATTATGTGGGTGCCCCTTGAGCAGCTGCCATAAGAATAAGGATAATCACATGCAGCACTTGCTAACCCTTATGTACTATAGATCTGCTCTAATCTCTACCATAATCTGCTTCAATCTACAACTCGCAATTTCCCATGTCACTTACAGACCATTCTTATCATTTATCTTGGGCCTTAACTTGAACAACTTAAATTTATTTGGAATTATGTTGGAAAATTTAAATATGTTTATAAATGATAGATGAATTGACTATAGGATACCTATATGAAGACATTATGATGGTAAGTGAAGAGTTTAGAGGGTGCCAGTCTGACAAGTGAAGTTCTAAACACTTTACTTATATAAATATACTACTTCATATGACATTTGTAGAGGAAAAGTTCTATTGTAATAAATCTATGACAAGAATTTCTACTCAATATATTATTTAGGTCTTTAAAACTACCGGCTATAAAAATTTACATACTGATAGAAGTGTATGTGCTTCAAAAGATAATTTTTGAATTTGTTGGAAAACATATACACATTATATCATATTGTATTTTGTTATTGTATTAAAATATTTTATTTAATAATATAATAATTTATTGAGTTGTTTTATATTACATAGTTATATATATGTATAAAATTGTTTGGCATATTCAAATATATATTTATGATAATATAGTTGAGATCTGTAAAATTCTGGCTCGTTTAAAATTATTACAGTTTATATTATATTATATTATAATAGTTGTGCTTATTTTATTTATTAGTATTAAGAGTAGTACAGATAATAGCATCAGTTTCACAAAGAGATAAAGGTAATTATAAGAGATAAATATAGATGCTTTCATTTATTTCACTTGTTATCTGTCATAATCAAAATCCTTACAACTTCAACAGTAATATATCTTTAAAATTTTAAAAAATCTTTAAAAAAATGAATAAATTTAATCTCTATTTATATAAATATATTTATGTTTATACATTTATACATTTACATATTTATATTTATATATTTACTTTCATATTTTCATTTACAATTGGTAATATCTCTTTCTATTTCTTTGTAGTCGTAAGTGCGTGTTACTGCTTTATTTGAGTTATAATCTAAAAAATGATGCAGTAAATATTTTGAAGGGGCGATGGGGGGAATTTGGGGGCTTTGGATGGCAGACAGGCATAACGTTTACCCAACCAACTAATTAATGCCAACTGCGCTTAAATTTACGTTTTGAATGCTTAATTGGCTGGCTATCAGAGCCGTCGCATCAAATCACATGGCTATTTGTTACATCAACACCAACAACAGGCCATGGCAGAAGCAGAGAGAGGGGGGAGGGGACAGGTCAGAGGCATGGGCGTAGGTAGGGGCAGAGACAGTTGTCGACACGCAAAGCCCGGCACACGCACAGCACTGAAATAGCAAGAGGAGCCACCCACAAGCAACGATATGTCAGTTATCTGTATATATATAGTATATATATGTATCTATAGTGTATACTATATAGTGTGTATATAATGTTTATACTATATAACCAAAGATAAACCTTGGTATAGTGGGAGAGGGGCTTGGCTAACGAGTGACGCCATTGCAAAATCACAAAATGCCTTCCTCACTTTTCGCGCTTAATTAAACAATTAAATTTAATTACGGTTAATATGGCTCTAATTGCTGTATTTCCTACGCTCACTCTCTACCTCCTTTTCTGTCTTTCTCTCTCTCTCTCTCTCTCTCTTTCTCTTGCTATGCCCCAAAAAATAACTGCAGAGCACGCACATGGACATGGAAGAGGCAGCATCAGCAGCCACAGACTGAATAGCTATAGTACATAAAGTGGCAGCCACATTGCAAGAGGGGGCGGAAGGGGTGTAGGGTGTAGGGTGTAGAAAAAGAGGGTGGGTGTGGCTGTGGCTGAGGCAGCAGAAGCAGCAGCATCAGATCTCTACGTGGTATATAAAAGCATCAAATTAAAAGTGGCAAACGCCAGGTCACAGTTGCTAAGAGAGAGAGAGAGAGAGAGAGAGAAAAAGAGAGAGCCAAATGTCCTTACACAGCTACTAGTCTGTCTCTCAGTCTGTCTCTCTGTCTGTCTCTCAGTCTATCTCACTGTCTGTCTCTCTGTCCGTCTGTCTCTCAGTTTGTCTGTGCTCTGCTGCGCAGGGGCACAATTAAGCGGAAAGAAAAATTATTATAACTTGATGTTTTTGTCATTCACAGCACGTAGCTTTTGCTGCAGCACTTATATACCAGTTAGGGGCAACTATATAGCTATATACACACATATATATATATGTATATACACTTATATACAATCATAGTTATATGGCCTGCATATTATGTATAACTGAAATCAATAAAAACTACCCCAAAAGCGGCGCAGCAGCAGCAGCAGAAGCAGCAGCAGGTGCTGCCTTGCAGGGGTTGCTCTGCTCTGGATGGGGTTGTTGGGGAAGGGGCATTGGGGGGAAAATGGCAGGCCAAAAAAAAACTCACCACAGTGGCAGCATTTGTTGGGCATGCGCACTGTTGTACAGAAGGAGACAGCTATAGTTGCATGCCAGCAAAGGCTGTCTCACTCGCACACATTTGATGTCCTGCAGTTGAAAGAAAGCGAAAAATACAGCGAATAATGCAAAAATGGCGTCCGCAAAAGCAGCGCTGCCTCTGTCAGCGTCGCTGCTGCTGTCGACGTCGCTGCTCTCTTCTCTGTGTGGATATGTGTGTGTGTGTATGTTGGTTTTTTTTTTGTATTCGTCGACTACGACGCAACCATACTAATATGTCCAATTGTGGAAAATAATTATAATGAAACAAATTTCCACTCACTTGCCAAGTGAAAAGCAAAACGTCATATCCTTTTGGCCCTGCACCTTCTTGCCTCTCGCTCGCACACACACACAGCACACTCACTCACCCTTTCTTGCACTCTAGAAGTCTCTCTCTCTCTCTTACTCACTCTCTCTCTCTCTCTGTTATTCACTCTCTCATTCACTCATTCACACTCGCTCTCTGTCTCTCCCCCTCTCCGTTTCGTTGTTGTTGTACTGTAATAAATGGTTGCGTTTACCGTTACTTTTTAAAAGGGTTGTCTGTTCTTTGTATGAGTGGCTTTGCGTGTGTGTGTGTGAGTATAAGTGAGTGTGTGTGAGTGAGTGTGAGAGTGAGTGAGCGAGTGTGTGTGTGTTTGCCTGTAAAATATGTGAATGTGGTCTGGCTGGAGTTGAGTAAAATTAAGTTCGTATAAAATAAAATATAACAAGAACAGCAATATCATAATGAAGGCGGGGGAGTTAAATCGTTTCTACTTGAATTAAGGTGAATTTGCTATGGATGTGTGTGTGTGTGTGTGTATTAGTGTGTGTATATACTTGTATCTGTGTGCGTGGGCATAAATCTCTCTTTGTGTTTTGTGTGTGTTTTATTGTTTCTACTTGGCGCGGATTTTGAGTTATAATTGGAAGTGTAAAGCAATAAATACACACAAACACACCCACACACATATATATATAGAGACACAGATAATACCCATATATATAGGCCTACAAAAAAGTGACTTACCGTTACAAGGAATATTTGGAAAGTGGGCTTTGCATAACATCAAAAAGCTTAAACGAAATTTTTATAGTTAAAAAACTTGATAAATTTAAAGCCAAATTTTCTGGGATCTAATAATGGAAGTGAGACACTTAAATTAAATTTATGTTTAATTAATTTAATATAATTTAAATTAAATAAAAATGAAGTGAAATTTTACTTTTAAAATAATTTTATATAGTAATTTCAAATGAATACAATATAAATATATTATTTTGAGACTACTGAATGTTTGACTGGATTAGACTGAATGGAATTGGGACATTTAAATTAAATATAAGTTAAGTTGATTTAATATAATTTTATTTAAATTTATATGTAATAACATATAATCTTTATATGAATTATATATAGAAGTTTTGAATATGTATAGCAAATATATATTATTTTTAGATTACTGAATATTTGACTTATTACATGATGATGTTAGTACAAAATATAGATAGTTGAAATAGTTGAAATGTACAGCCCTAACTTTGTATTATACAATCAATTAGATTAGTCTCAATTAATATAAATCAGGGTCCATAGATTATCTGCTTTAAAGATTAGATTTCGAAATTAAATAAGTGTTAAATTTGATATTTCTAAATGACCAAATAAACACGAGTTTTGGCTTATAATACAAGTTAATAATGTAAATATAATAATATAAAATATTTTAATATAATTAACAAATAGTTTTAAATTTATATAAACTTAAATTGTATATTATTTAATTAACGTATATGAAATTTAATTTATTAAACGAATTTCTATAAACTAATACTTGATCGGAAGATTTTAGTCAAACATTGTAGATTTAAATCAACTTAACTAGGCAAATGTCTGACTTTGCTTCCTCATTATATCTCAGCTCATTAGTAGCTCTTTTTTTATTTTGCAGCAATATCATCAATGCAAACATCTTGCTCAATCAGTCAATCAGTCAATCACTCAATCATTCAATCAGTTTGTTTGTTGTTATCTAGCGGAAACTATTAAGCATAATGAAATAATCAGCACAACTGAGAGCCTCTACTCGATTCATTCATGAATGAGCCATAGATGGAGCGCACTCGGTGGGCGGTAATCTTGTTTGGATATCTAAATGTTTGCTAATATGCTTAATAATTGCATTTCGCATTAGAAATGATAAACAACAACAACAACAAGAATTGCAACAACAAGTTTCAGATACATAGATAAATTTTTCTATTTGGCATCGAGAACAATCAACGTCATTCAGTGGGCCAGGGCGCCTAGGCTACTAGCAACAACAGCTACGAGAAGAAGAAGAAGAAGAAGAACAACAACAACAACAACAATATCAATAACAACAACAACAACATTTGGTTAGTGTATATACTCTAGGCTTCATGTGGCAAGCCATCAATTCTAAGTAGATGACACCGCGCAGATAAATTTGTCCCACTAAATTGGCCAAAACATGAAATAATTGCGAATGTAATTAGTTATTGCCCACAAGAGCGAGAAATGCACACACACACACATACACAAACACATATATATATACATAGATACACAGAGTTACACACACTATGGCTAGAGCAGGATGCAGTTGCTACTGGCCCTGGTGGAGTCAAGTGGAATGCCATGCTGCAGATGCCACTTAATTTCGCACAAAAGTGAATTGTCTTGTAGTTACAACTGCAACAACAACAACAACAACCATGGCACTAGAGAAACGAGCTAACATTACATGCTCTGCGCTGCCATTGGGGCCACACCACCAGCACCACCGACGCCTGCCACAGCCCACAAAGTTGCTGCAACCTAGAAAACATTGGCCTGGCCCAGCTCAATGGGCACACACAGCCTTGCAAGCATCTGAGAATCATTGGGTGCTGCTGGGGCTGCTGTTGGGGCTGCTGTTGGGCGCACATGCCGACGATTAAAATCTTCAGACAAATTTTGCATTTAGCTGGCGTCTCTGTCGCACATTGAACGGGCCTCATGAATTAAAATACGTGAGCGCCAAGCCATTAAAAGCTAAGCGAACTATAGATACACTCGATTAACTATCCAAATGAAGCGATTAGTTGTGCTAACATTAACGAAACATTAACCAAAAATAATGCCATAATTTATAGAATATATATTAGTAAACTAGTCTATTCGAATACTTAAAGCTTCATTTAAGTACGGTCTTTTATGAGAAAAAGTTTGGACTTATTTAGGAGAGATTCATTAAAAAAATCCATCTATTCTTTAAGGATTGTTCAATGCTTTTCTTTCTATTAAAAATAAAATTTATATATCTATATATTATACCATAATTTATAAGCAACTAGTCTATTCGAATATTTAAAGCTTCAGTTAAGAACGGTTTTTTTTAAGAAAAAGAATTTGGTTTAATTTAGTTTAGATTCATTAAAAAATTTGTATCTATTATTGAAAGCTTCTTTAATAATTATATTTCAATTATTAATATATTTCTATATCTTTAGATTTTTTTATGATTTTATATATTCAAATATAATATGAAACATTTGACTCTTAGTTAGTGTATTTGGTGAAAATTAAATTGTATTTGCGACGTGAGCGGCATGAGGCTGCACTCTACACTTTCGCTAATGTATCTCACAGATACGTGCGTTTCGTTTTGGGGCGCAAATTAATTGTGCGCCCAAACGGAGCGTGCCGGCAAAGAAGAAGATGAAGAATACGAATCTAAAGAAGAAGCACTGAAGAATCAGTGACTGCAGAATCTGTGGCAGTGGCAGAAGACGATGGCGACGGCGACGTCGACGCGCTTGATATGCGCGATTCCTTGAAATTGTTCGCATGAAAATGCAAACAACAAACTGCAACTGCCTCAGTCACTGCCACTGCACTTAATTCAATTGAAAATAGTGCGAAACTGTTGCAACAACAACAACAACTTGCAACTGCAACACCAACAACAACAGCAATCAGCCACTGGGCACAAAAATTTAATTGAGTATTCAAAAACGTAAACGCAGCTTGTGGGCTGCCCAAGGAGCCGAAGGAGTCTGAAGAAAGCCCGCAACAACAGCTGCTGTGGTAAGAGAAGGAGAGAAGAAACAGGGTAGAGGTATCGGGAGCAGCAGAGGCTGAAGGGCTCAACGTATTTTACCTCTTCGGAACGTTTTCGCAGAATTCTAAACTTGGAAATTAGGTTTCAGTTTCTGTTCTGTGTGAATGTGTGTGTGTTACAGTTGCTGTTGCAAGTTGTTGTTGCTGTTGCAAGTTGCTGCTGTGGCAAGTTGCTGTTGCTGTTGTTGTTGTTGCTGTTACAGTCATGGGAGCCCACGACAATGTTCTGGGCGCTGAGAGCGGCATATCGGACGCGTATCTCACGCTATTTTGTTTAATTGCATTCTACACATTTTGTTTTCCCAGAATTTTTGCAGTTAACCACAAAATTAATGCAGCCAGACTCTATACTATATATGCCATCTATCTCACTCCCTCCCCCCCCTCTCTCACTCTCTCTCTCTCTCTCTCTCAGTCAAATGAGCTACCAGACGACCTCAAAACTACTAAATTCAATGCCTATAAAATTATGAACGTCCATTATTATCCTCGCCCACACTCAAGACCCCAAAATGTTATTACTATCTATTATAATTATGCGCACATTTTCGGGCAATTAAAGTCGCTCATTAACCACACACAAAAAAATGTTGACCCCATTCGACGTACCATTGTAATTGAGCCCTAAATTCTGGCTACCAATTAAAAAAACAGTAACCGTATACAGTGTCGCTAAGTGGTTTTGTTACACCTTTGCGCACTCAGCATTCAGCAAAAGATAATACTTTATGACTTTAGCATTAAAAAATTGTTTGGAAAAAATACTTAATCCTACAATAAACAGTTGAGAGAAGCTCAGGCAATTGCATTAATGAGTGCAAGTTATGTTTTGTTAGATAAAAAACTTAATATATATTTTTAAAATTTCAATATTTCTTTATACAATTACTTTATATAAATTTATAAAATATATTACCGTCAGTTAAATAGAATCATTTCATGATAGATGATCGAAAGTGGTCGAATGCTCCCAAATTAGTAGACTTTCTCTGTTTTACGGAATATAATTATACCAAATTTTTCCTTCTATACTTTCTATACATATAATCTATCTCCATAATACCCTGCAAAATACCACAATCTATATCTACCTACATTTTATCTTGCGGACTCGTTCAAGCATTTTACCCACCTTTAAACCAATTATACCCCAACGACCCCACTTACAGTAACGGCACATTAATAGTAATCCAATTTCAGCTAAAGGATTTAATGAAAATGAACTTGTGCTGTTTTGTTATATATAGACTTCTGCGAAGTGCAATCCATTTTCATCGATAAACATGGCAACCCGCTCTCTTTCCAAATTGAGCTCCGGCTGAAAGTCGTGCCAATGGAAAAGTGATTTCCATATTGTGGCTATGGCTACTAGTAGGCCATTAGTGCGTAGAATTTCCTCGAATTTCAATTAATAAAAGGAGTTTTGCATATGCTCCACTTGTTTGTGTGAAAGAGAGAAAGAGAGAGTGAGAGCGGTGAACGTGGAACAGCAACAAGCACAACAACAACAGCGTTTGATGTAGTGGCAGGTGGTTCAGTGGTTGTTGGATTGGTTTCTTGGAACAGTGGATGGATGTACAGCTGCCCTGGCCATAATGAGGTGAAAAAATACGTTATTTTTATTACCTAATTACCTCAATTTATTCGTGGTAATTGTGTATACTTGCCACAGCCAAACATCATACGCCATGCTGTCTGCCACAAAATTTCTACAGGTTGCACGAACTTTGCATCGATGTGGATGTGATTGGAGTTGGAGTCTTTCGGTTTAATGCGAAGCGGGTTAAGCAAACGGATTTCCAATTCGCTAACGTTTATGAATGAATTTTCAGCTGTATTCGCATTCGTATTCGAATATTCATATATACATTCATTTTTACTATGCGCAATTTTCGTTTGTTGAACTTACCACAGTCAGAGGCACAGCCACAGCCACAGCCAATGGAGTTGCACTTGCCTCTCGCCTCCTTTCTCTATACGCATTGGAGCTACGCGCTGTAGTCTGGGGTATAATGTCCATGCCTTGCATAATCAGCTCATAATGAGCTCATTTACATCTATGCGCCGGGAGGGGGAGTTAGAGTGGGTATATGGTGTATGCTGTGTGTGTGTATATGTGTGTGTGGCATGCTGTGTTGCTGGGGTGTTAATTAAAAATGTTATGGCTGGCAAAGTGGTTGCTGTTTGGCGCAGAGGCGTTACCTTCCATACGATACGACTATTGGAGTGACTACAAACAGTTGGCTCTTACATACAGTTTGGTATATCATTTAAGCTGCGCAGATTTCGACAACTTGGCAACTATCTCGTTCTTATATGGGGCATATATCTAGGTATACCTACAGCATATGCTACACAGATTTGTATCTCATTGAATGGAGGATTATGGAAAAGATACTTTTGATAAATTTGATGGGGTTAGTTGAAATAGAGAACGATTTCTTCACAAAACACCCTCTCTAGTTACCCTAATCAAATGCTCAGGCTTTTTGATTTAATTGAAATTTACATAATTTGTTTATATATAATTTTTGGAATTATCTTGATCTTCAGATTATAAGATTTCGTTGTTGATTTTGTGGCTTATTAATTTAACTAATAATTATCAACCAAAGTAAAAGACTTCTTTAATTAATAACTATTTATAAATTCTTTGGCTGACTATATAATAATTTTCTGTTTAGATATAAAAAATGTTTAATATACTATACGCTGTCATTTCTATATTATACATATTAAAACTCATTGAGAATTAAAGAAATACATTCAAATATATAATTTCCACACTTTATATGGGTACTCAATTAAATTGCAGAGAGCATTACGAACATTATTTATCAACAATATCTTAGTTTGAATCACTTGTAAACATATATTTAATGCGCTCTTTAATCTCGACAAGGCCTTCATCCAATTACCACCGGTAACACCTGTCCCCGGCAATTGTTTATGCATTTTTAATAAAGTTCTTATATTCACTACCATGGGATATATTACTAAAATTATTGAAACAGCTTAAGTTGTTCTACATATAAAATGTGTCGTAAACCTTAAAAAAATGTCGAACCAAAAATCAATGCTAAAATTAACTCATTCCATTCCCTTCACTAGGTTTGTCTCAATCACATGCTGTTTCTTGCTTACTCACTCATTGTTTCCCTCTCTCTCATATTCTTTCTGTTTTTCTCTCTCTCTCTGACTCTCTCACTTTCTCTCTTTCCCTCCCTATATCACTGTCTGTGAGCGCGGCCAACTCATTGATAATTTTGAACACAAATATTATCATTGTAAATGCGCCGCCTCACAGTTGGGCGTTAATATCAAGCTGTGCCGGTGTTTGGGCCTGTTGCGATTGCGCTGCCTGATGTGGACCGTACAGAGGGGAGAAGAGAGAGAAGGCTGGGTAGGTGCTCTCCATGCGTACGTACGCATTTGATTGGGTGCCGAGGCATCGACGACGACGACAACGATGACGACGACGACGCTAAACAAATGCGCGCAATCAGCGCAGGCGGCGCTCGGTCCATTAGGCCAGATATAAAGCTTAATTGCCGTTGCCCGGGAACGCACAGCGGGTGCTGCCCCTCCAGAGGAGACCGGCGTAGGCCAGAGTACAGCGGAGTCAGAGTATTGTAAGAGCAGACTATGATTATAATGTTCTACCGATGCAGTGGATGCAGTTGGGCTTTGGTATTGGTCTGGCTGTAACCCTTTTGCCAAATGATTTGATTACGTTTTGATTAACGCGTTGCACTTTCCACTGCGGCGCGTTTTGCATGCTGCAACAGCAACTACAGCAGCAGCAGCAGCAGCAGCAGCCGCACCACCTGTGGCTACCTGCAGTCGCCTCAGCCCTAATTAATAAAGAAAGAGCAACGAGGGCGCCAACTCTGTTAACATTAATGTTCAAACTGACATCGAATTCGGTTGTGACTGTGAATGTGACTGAGACTGAGACTGCGACTGTGACTGCGACTGTGACTGCGACTGTGATTGCAACGTTGGCAGCGGCGTCAGCGTGGGCAGAGCTGTAATTATATACGCGTAATTAATTGCGGAGACAATCGATTTGACATTCAAGATAAAAGCTGTATACTCTACCTATATCTCCACCTCTCACTCTACGTCAACCTCATTCTCTCTCCCTCTTTCTCTCTCTCTTTCACTCCTTCTCTCACTGTCTGTCTGTCTGGTGTGGTGCTGTAGAAATTTGCATGCTGTCTACAGTAGAATACATTTATCAATGCGGTCGGGACGTTCGGACAGATATTTATATATTTATAATTAATGCGTACATAATTCCATAATGTGTTGCTGATTTCTAGCTAATAAAATGACAAACAAACCAATTCAGTGTTCAGTTTAATTGCTAACTAATTTCCTATTAAGTAATTTAGCTCATACAAACATCATGACTGTAATATACCCTGTAAAATAGAGTACGAAAACATTTTTAAAACAAAATGTTTTGATTGATTATTTGAGGCAGATTGTGAGCTATACAATTTAAATCCCTGAACAGCTACATTATAAGGTGGAATATTATTTCAAATAGATCAAATATAACTATATATTATCTCTTAAGTATGTCTTTTTAAAAGAGAGATTTATATGGAAGTTAAGCTTCAATTGATTAGCTACAGAAGCAGCCCTATATTTAAGTCTAAAATTACCCAAAAAAAAAAAAGCGGATTTTGTAGTCAATTGAATTTAATATCAGTTCTTATGAAATACTTTAAATCAAGAGCTCAAATTTAATGAGAATTACAGCAATGGAAACTGAAAAACCGAGCGTTATCAGTGCCAAAGTGGCAAATAATATTTTAATTTATTTATTGAGCGCACATACATACATATCAAAAAATCATTATATATACATATATATAAATCTACCGTTGTGTGATTCTTTTTGTGTGTTGGTGAATATGTGTAGTTGTGTGTGTGTTTGGCAAATAAATCAAAATAACAAAATGATTTGACTTGCAGTGCTTTCAACGCGTCGTCGCGTTATTTCCATTTGTAATTAAATTAATTGGGGTTTAATTCACATTGCGATAAGCGCACGAATTGACAGTCTCTCTTTCACTCACACATCCGTAGAGCGAATTGTCAACAACAAATAAATTATAAATTTATAATTTATATACACGCACAAATGTATGAAATATACTATATAATATACATATATGTATATGTGTACATATTAAATTTGTATACGAACTTTTATAGCAAGTGGCGAGTGGAGCCTGTTATTGAACCCGTCTGACACTCGACAAATCGCCTAGAAATAAAAATTACATTTTGATAACCAGTTGGCATCACTTGTTCATTAAGAATATGATCAGCTGCCATATAATATATATATGTATAATACATACATCATATTTTGTATTTAGCCTCCACTTAGTCGATGAGCACATCATAATTATCATCATCGGACAGCGAGCAATAAGCAGTCGATTAAGTAAACAAGACAGAATACGCATACGACATGTGTGCTGCATTCGCACCTCGCTCCACGCTCCACACTCGCTCCTCACTTCTTGCTCTACGCTCCCCAGGCCCCTTGTCGCTCATTGGATTAATTAAATATTAATTGATCACTGATAAGCACGCGCTGGCACTTTTGCTTTTGCTTTTCGCACTTCGATGTGTTGGCGATTGCGAAATATTCTCATTTGCTATTGAAATTAAATACACCGACGAAACGCCCTTTACTTCAAAACGAAAAAGGGTATACGACATTTATAACAGTGCAAAAAAGGAACCTGCAGTTAAAGAAGAGATCATATGCAAAAAAAATACTCTTAAAACTCTTTCTGCTAGCCTTCTTCATTTCATTATAGTACAACTAAATTTACTTCAAATGATACATTCCTATGTGATGATCTACACTTGGTATACATTGCACTACGTGACATACGACTGTTCGCCATATACATATATATATTCCTGTTTAGATTCATTTATTGATTCTGTGTGCGTAAGGTCTAGGTATTAGGCTATGATGGGTCAAGCACAGCTAATAGACGTACGGCGTTTCTTTGACCTCATTATATCAGTTTTGTCAGTTTATAATAACATGCCACTAAATGTATGATGTAACTCTAATTCATGGTGTCGTCAATTACACTTGCATAACAAATATGTCGTAATGTTTTTAGGTGTAGCAAAGGCGATTATAATGAGCTGTTTAACAGCTGGTATAGTTCATAAGAAAAAGAATCAATATGATAAGGCGCCTATAAACAATATGAAGAACTTCTTATACACGACATTATAAGGATATACTTTGTTTGGTCTGCAACAGCTGTACGAGATCTGCACTTTCCGTAGAAATTATGATTCACCTACAGATATATTTCAACCGACCAACCAACCAACCAACAAACTTTGTTAAAGCGAAGATCTTAATCTTATCTAAAACCTTGACAAAATGCGAAAAATTCATTTAAAATGCGAAACAGTTAAGCGACTATTTATAGCAATAGAAATCCGTTACAAGTCAATTAAGTCGATTACTAAAAATCTTTCAGATTCGTTATTTAATCAATCAAACTTTGCACCCACCATAACTGTACTAAGCACTTGTGCAATTCTAATCAAATCAAAAGTACATTATAATCGTTATCAGATTTGCCAGATTTCAGTTTTCCGATTTTAATAAAGAAATGCGTCACTGAGCTTACGATTACACAAAAAAAAAAAAATTCATTCAGAGTTAATAGATTACAACGGCAGTCGATGAACCCTGCAAGGGCACTGAAACAAACTTAAGAAATTCCACAAAAATGTTAAATAAATAAAATACACATTAAATGTTTATATATATTTTTGTATAATTATATATTTTTCAATTGATTTTTTGTTGGTTTTTTTTTTTTTTGGATTTCTTTCCTTGGGTTTTTTTTTATGATTTAAGTGTAAACAACTACAGAGGATTAACGCTATATGGTTTAATGTTTTGTATGAATGTATGAGCTATATGTATATAGAGATAGGTCTGTTTATTAATTATTTATATTATGTTTAATATGTAAACTAATTAACGGCATAGTTAATAGCTGTTGGTTTTGTTTTTCATTGTTTTGTTTATAAGTTAAGTTACTTAGAAGTATTTTTTAAATACATGCGTTCGATTTACTGATTGCTGCCTTTAACTAGAGCTTACTTAATACAAAGTACAATACAAATACAATATAGTCCAAATATCATTTAGGTATTTATGTTTTAAGCTTGAAATTGAATACGTTTCTCATTTTTTTCTTCTTTTCATTGACTTGCACAAATAAATTAATGTTTTTTTTGTATTTATTTTTTATTGTGTTTTTTTTTCTTCTTTCAT
Source organism: Sphaerogastrella javana (assembly GCA_037040025.1). NCBI lineage: Eukaryota > Metazoa > Arthropoda > Insecta > Diptera > Drosophilidae > Sphaerogastrella > Sphaerogastrella javana. The sequence continues at coordinate 4,077 of JBANCZ010001360.1, read as the reverse complement.
TTTAAATTTAATTTCAATATAACAAACGTTGGCTTTTGCAGAATTCAGTTTGAGTTTTAAGTTTATAAACTACTTGTATGTACATTTAGGAAACATAATTCGCTTGCATTTTTTGTTTGTTTAAATATTTACAGAGCGAGCACACAAAATCTCTCTCTCCCTCTTTCTCCACTACACTCACTCACTCTCTCTCTCTCTCTCTCTCTCACTCTCTCCCTCTCTCTGTTTTACTATCTCTCGTTCTCTCTTTATGCTTACAGTATTTACAGAGTGCATTTGTAACAACATTTGGAAGTATCGTAACATAAAATGCGCTTTACATCACAGCAAAATTTTGGGGTATCTTTTTTCGTCATTCACGCTGGCAGCTTGGGCTTGGGGGTAGGCGTGGGCGTGGCTCAGCTATTTGGTTTCATTTCTGGCTGTTTTTATTTGGGGTTAATTTAGCTAGCTTTCGGCTGATGCGCTGCGGCACATCAACTTGGCTGCCACTTATCCCAGATGCATGAGACTCGGATGAAAATATCCGGCCATGGCCCATTGTGCGCCAGGCGCGCCCCTACCCAGAGCCGCCATTTTGATCTTTTCGATTTCCGCTTCCTGCAGCCGCTTGGCCTTGGCGCGTCGATTCTGAAACCAGATCTTCACCTGCGTCTCCGTCAGGCGAAGCGACGAGGAGAACTCCGCACGCTCTGCTATGCTCAGGTATTGCTTCTCGCGGAACTTCTTCTCCAGGGACAGCAGCTGCTGCGTGGTAAAGGGGGTCCTCGGCTTGCGGTTCGGTTTGTGTTTCCGCAAATTGCACTTGATGCGTGGCGGCTCATTGGCATCTAAAGAGAGAGAAAAAAAAGAGAAAATGTGTTGATTAGTTGTTTGTTTCTCTATTTCTTCTTTTTTTTTTTTTTGGTTTAGTCTAAGGTGTTGATTAGTGCCTTGTCTAACTAGAGGGCTAGTCGGAGGCCAATTAAAAGCAACTAAATCGCAAGAGCAACAACAAGATTTGCATACAATTGCGACTGCTGTCGCTGTGTCGTTTTGTCTCTTCGTCGCTTTGTCGCTTTTGTCCTTGGCCTTGTCATGGCTAAAAGCGGCAGCCGGCAACGTCAACAGCCCCAAACGGTAATTACTCCTTTAAGTGGCCAATAAATTTGCTGTCTAAACTATTTGTCAGACAAAGCAGCAGCAACAACAGCAGCAGCAACATCTGCAGCAGCAGCAGCAACAACTGCAGCAACAGCAGCAGAAAACGGGAAATGCAATGTTGTGCCTCGTTCGAAATGCTGAATCTTTGGCTCTCTCGCTCGGCGCAACAATTTTAATTTGGGCATTTTGTTTTGGCGAAAACAAAGAGCTCACCACGAGCAGCAGCAACAAGAGGATGGGGCATGCAACAAAAAAAGAGGAGCTAAAAAACGTGCAGGCCTTATAAAGACAGAGACAGAGACGGAGTCAGAAACAGAGAGAGTGGCTTGCCAGGAGTGTAAGGGGGTCGCAAGGAGCCTGGCCACAGACTTCTGGGTTGCAGCTGCCTCTGCTTGCTACTTGCAACGTGCTGCCGCTGTGGCATTCGCTTTAGAGTGTTGTTAATGAAAGTAATGAGCTTGCCATTGGCTGCAGTGCCTCAGCCACAGCAAAAGCCACAAAGATGCAAATGGCATTTTAAAGATGCATCGCTCGGGTCAGCAGCAGCGGCAGCACCGACTCTCTGCAACATGCCACAAACGCGCAGAGGCAACCGGGTAGAGGCAGACGCTACGTTACTCTGGCACGCGTAATTTATGGAGCATTTTGTTTCCTTGAGTCGTCGATCGCTGAGCAAGACATCGGGTCGGGTTATAAACTAACATAAAATAAAGAGCTGAAGCCACAGCAAATGATATGCAACGCTTTAATTTTACGCATAATTGCACAAATTGAAATTGTTGAGTGACAAACGAATAAAAATCGCAATGCCACTTACACAAAGGGTTTATCCGTTTTGTGTAAAAGTCGGTAACTGGCCGTAGAAGCAAACACTGTAACTGTTCCATCGGAAACCTTAAGAAACCAAGATTTATTTCATGTTAAAATCATAATATTCGAAAAATATGTATCGTTATATATGGTTGAATAAATAATTCACTAGATCTCTGTTCCTATACTTCCTATAACCATAAAATTCGGCATGCGCATAGATATAGTTGCCATTCAACCCTCATTTATTTTAAAATCTGGATTATTTACCCGCGCTTTACTTAAACGCTTAAGAAATATTTGATTTGGTATAAAAGAAGATCTACATTGAGGCGCATGATTCTGTTTATACAAAATCATTCATTTGCCCTGACATCTTTGTTTTCAACACCATGCCGACTGTTCGGTTTATATACATATTGCTTTTTTGGCATTGTAATTGGTGTGGCAGCCTGGGAAATGAGGCATGCAACAGCCAACAAACAAACAGACAGACAGACAAACAGACAACAATAACTGCGGCCAGATGGCAAAGCAGTGCATACAAATTTTTGCGCTTTTCGCGACGACAAGAAGTCTGTAGCTCTCAGAGTGCAAATGCAAATACATAGATACAGATGCAGATTCATATATGCTCATATAGATATATTTCAACTATAGATGCAGATATAAAGATTTATTGTAGCTGCAGATACAGATATATATGTGCAGATATTTATGTAGATACATACATTCATTTCAGCTGAAGATACAGATACATTTTGGGTACAAATCTGTATGTATTTGAATACATAGATATATTTTTTAAATGCAGATAAATATGCAGATACATTTTGCCTGATACAGATACTTAGATACCCTTTATCTGAAAGTACAGATACATTTGGGATATAGATACTGAATCGCAGATACATTTCAGCGGCAGACTCAGATACTCAAATACATTCCACCTCCACATATACATTTCACAAATACATTTTGTCTGCAGATACAGATACAAAGATACATTTCAGCTGAAGCTACAAATATAGCTACAAATTTAGTGTTAACAGTCGAAAAAAAGCGTATAAATGTCAGACGGTAACATGTGTATGGTTCAGCTTTAATTCGTTCATAGCCTAAACTATATAATAATGTGTTCGATTCCCAGTATCTCCCCGGTTTCCCTCTCTTTCTCTCTCTCAGTCTCACCAACCTCTATCTGTCTTTGTTCACCTGACTACGTGCTGCAGTGCACAGCTGCATTGTATAGTACAGTGGGACTGATCAGGTCATTAAGTAATTAGTGTGACATGTCAAAGTTATGTTAATGCGATGCTACAGATTGTCAGCCTTATCGCTATGGTTGTTGCTGTTGTAGCTGTTGTTGCTTATGGCAATAATATGCATATAATTTCGATTATTTTTTGTTTTGTTTGCCTGTAGTCGTAAAAGCATTTTGTATGGCTCTGGCCCTAACAAGATGCATCGAAAGCTACACACATAACATAATAACGATCTTTGGCCCTTCTTGATCATTATCAACTAGTCTTTCAGTTAGCCGGTTCAGATCGGTTGGTGCTACTATAGGCTATAGGCATCTTTGACTGAGAGACTCGTGCACTGGGAAATTTGTTTCCAACAGACTGTGAGGCGCATTCGCTGCAGCTATAAATATGCACAAATTTATATATATATAAACACATACATATATATACAAATATATGTACATATATGTATATAAACATGTATAGATTTAAATTTAAATTTATTTATTTTGAATGGCTTTTTGTTTGTTTTTTGTTTGTTGTCGCTCTTGTTGTGTGTTGCTCATAAATTTATACCCAAAAGAAAAATTAGCATATAAATGTTTGAGCTCTGCGTTCGTTTTTGTTTTCATTTTGCTTTTATTGAACTCTGTGTAGAGTTATAAATATAATGTTTAAACGTTATCGTTATCGTTATTGTTATCGTTAGTGCTGGTTATCGTTATTGTTAATTATGTCAGTCTCATCCTACCAGGCTGTTTCTTTCACTCTCTTCGACTCCCTATTATATTAGTATCTTCTATTGGTTAGTAAGCTAACAATTTCTCTTTACTACAATCTCTCTCTCTCTCTCTCTCCCTCTCTCTCTCTCTCTCTC
>JBANCZ010001359.1:0-22354 GCA_037040025.1 Sphaerogastrella javana | reverse complement strand
GCCACCTAAGTGAATTGTTGAAAACACATTTTGGCGCGAAGAAGGTTAAATTACACAGAACCAAGTGCACTAACCTTATTAAAAATGTAGTGTCTGTGCACTTTAATGAAGATCTGCGTCTTGACCTGGGCAACAAAAAGTTCAGTCTGTTAATTGATGAGTCTACCGATATAAGTATAACCAAGCTTCTAGGTAAGTAACAGTTGTTAATGTAGCCTAATATACATACTTAAATTTTTGTGTTTTCAGGAGTTGCTATAATATATTACAGCGCTCAATGCGAGAAAATTCAATCAACGTTCTTTTCACTTGTTTCAATTGAAAGTGGAGACGCACTTAACATTACCAAGTGCCTCCTGGATGAGCTGTCTCGCCTTAAAATTCCCGTATCAAACATGGTAGGAATCGGCACTGATAACGCCAGTGTGATGGTGGGTAGAAAAAAAAGCGTTTATACATTATTAAAGGAGAGCGTGCCGTTGTTGATTCTTGTTAAATGTGTTTGCCACTCAGTCCAATTGGCTGTCAATGCTGCTTGCAAGGTGGTTTTACCGGAAGGGCTTGAATTTCTTATAAGTGAAGCTTACGCTTGGTTCTGTAAGAGTTCAAGTAGGCAAATTGCCTATAGAGAACTATATAAATGCATTAATAGTGATGAGGTATTTTCGAAAATATGTTTTAACGTATAAATATGCAATTGGCAGTTTGTTGTTCGTACTTGTCCCAGTTGTTTGTATTAAAAATATAGCCATATACATATATGTGCAATCATAACTTATGTGCTTTAAACAATTGTATTTAAATATATCCCATTAAATATTATATAGTTCATTTTAATTTATGCATCACAAGGCTCCTCTTAAAATCACCAGAGTCGCTGACACAAGATGGCTGTCTATTGAAAACGCAGTCAAACGTATAATAATTCAGTGGATTGAACTAAAATTGCATTTTCAAACTGCAGCGTTGGCGGAAAAATGCCACAAAGCAAATATATTGACTGAATTATACAATGACGTCAATTATTTATATTTGCTATTTTTGAAGCCAATTCTTGACGATATGGCAAGAATCAATAAAAATTTCCAAAGCAAGGACGCCGACGCAACCGAATTACTGATTTCATTGTGAGCATTAATTGCCTCAAATCGAAAATAATACCGATCGAAGTTGAAGTTAACGTTCTCGAGGAAGAATTTGAACAACATATAAAACGAGATTTGTATTTGGGATATGAATTTGAATCCAGTTTGTCAAATTTAAAAGGGAAAATTGATGATGCAACAGAGTAAAAGATTCGGCGTACCTGTACAGATTTTGTGATCGAATTGATCAATCAATTAAAGCAAAGGTAAATATGTTATTTAATATAAATATTATTTTTGAAATACAACAAATTTTTGAATGTTTTTTAGATTGCCTGACAATTATTCCACGTTAAAAAAGATAGACGCATTTTCGGTAGATCGTATTTTAAAATCCAAAAAGGACTCAATCCTGCCTATTTTAAGTATATTTTCAATACATCCTGAGATTAAAAGCAAAATAATTTCACAATATTCCAATATTCACCTAATAAATTGGGAAAACATTGAAAATACTTCAAAATGTTGGTCAGAAGTGAAGAGGTATCGGGATTCTGCAGGCAACAACCCCTATGAGAACCTGGTGAATTTCGCTCTCAGCCTGCTTTAATTGCCATGGTCAAATGCTGAGGTAGAGAGAGTTTTCAACCAAGTAAACTTGGTGAAAACCAAAATTAGGAACTGTTTAGAGGTAGATACATTAAATGCCATTTTGGCGATCAGGTAAATATATATATATTTTTTAAAATTGACGTTATAAATTCATGTACATGTATTCTTTCTTCAGATTCGGATTGCGTCGCCATAAATTATGTTGTCATAATTATAACTTGCCTGAAAAGTATCTCCAATTAATTGGTTCCATAGCTACTTATGAGGACAGCAATAATGACGAAGGAAAAATAATCAAAGATGCCTTAAAACTATTATCTTAATAACAATATTATAAAATTACTGAAAACAAACTTTTTGTCCTTTTTTCTATCCTTTTTAGAATATTTTCATCCTATTTTTCCTGTTTTTTTTTTCTCAATCTGTCTTTTTTTTTTTTGAAAAAATATTGGCATCACTGATTCGATGCTTGCTTCGTGCTCATCATTCTTCTGCAAACGAACACCAGTCGCACAGTCGCCTTCCCATTTTCTCTCACTCTCTCCATTTAAGTCTACATTCTGTGCTCGCGCTCTCTCATTGTCACTCTCTCTCTCTCTCTTGGATCAAAGTGCTCGTGCTCTCTATGCTTTGAGCGCAGTGTGCATCGATTTCGTACGGTCGCTCACTTGTGCATAGAGCGCTGTGCAACGATGCTCTCACATACACACACACTTACTCTCATACGAATGCTCTAATTTTGAGAGCACTTCGTGTGCGCATCATTCGTCTGTAGACGAACAGCAAATGCATGTGTGTGTATGCGTCTCCGTGCCGTTGCTCGCTCATTGACGCTCTCTCTCTTTCTCTCTCTCGCTCTTCATTCAAAGTGCTCGTGCTCTCCTACGCTTTGAGCTCGGTGTGCATCGATTTCGCTCGGTTTGTCGTTTGCACATTGAGCGAAGTGCTTGACTGATCAAATATGCTCGATTTTTTCATGCATAGAGCGCATTGCGCCAACAGACTGATATGCGCTCTCTCTTTCTGTTGCATTGAGCGCAATGCATTCGCTCTCTCCTGTGCTTTGAGCTTCAAAGCTCTTTCATCAGCTTTTGATGTTGAGAATGAATCAAATAAATCTATAGAAAATACGCGCAACTGCCAATTTTTGTTTATATTGTCTACAATTTAAGATATTCACTATTCACAATTCACTGATTCACGTTTGCTTTGGGCTAATTCTTGGCCATAAAAGCGTCAATCAAGCGGCAATCATTAGGCGAGCCTTAAAAATTTCCATTTGATTGCAGTTTTTGGTTGCAGAGGGATTTTATATATATCTTTACCTTCGACAGCTGCTACTATTCCCACTTAACATTTGACCATATCAGCAATTTATGGTCCGTGCTTAAGAGTCGAAAGTTCGAATTTTGTATATGTGAGTGAGTGTGTATTTGTGTGTGTGTGTGTTTAGTCGTTGGATTTTATGCCGCGGGTCATTAATTTGAGCGTTTAAATTAGCAGCTGGTGTGAATTATATGCCAAAAGTTTGCTCGATAAAATGCCTTGCCAGTTGAACCGACGCACTTCGACCCCTCCTAACACTCTCCCCTGGCCCGAAATACCCCTCTAGCCCATCTTTAGCACCACCATCACACAAATGTCTGGTAGAATTGAAAGCTTTAAGCTTAAACACGCATGCAGCGGCCTTAGAGCTGCGAGTTTGCCTTTGCTCTATACAAGAAGCCATAAAAACAACTTGTATGTATGTATATAAATATATATATATATATATATTATATGAATGTGTATATATCTATAAATATATATATATAAATGTATGTGTATATGTGCATATATATATACATTTATGCTGTCGTTTTACCTTTTTTTATTGACGTAATTCTGTGCCAAAAACTAGCTAAGGGGGTTGGGTGGGTGCTTCGGCTGTTCTCTATGTGTGTGTGTGTGTGTGTGTGTGTTCGAGTCCTTGTTGGCCTTATCAAAATTCTATGCAAAATTTGAATTGACTTTTAACGACTTCTCTTGTACATATTTACATTTAATTTGTATACAATTTTTGTTTCTCGTTTTTTTATTTTTATTGCGACTTTTTGCAGACATGTTTAGGCAGGGGATGAGGAGTTGGGGGGGTTCGGTTTGCCATTTTTTAATGCTCAAGATTGTGGCTTAATTTCGGGTACTTTTTGTTATATTTTTTCTTCTCTGTGTGTGTGTGTGTGTGTGTGTGTGTGTGCGAGGGAACTGCGAGCGTAAAGTCATTAAAACTTTGTAGTATTTCTGAAGCGCAACGCACAACAAAATGACATTTTATTTTATATTTTTTGTTGTGTTTGAGTTTATGAGTGGATGCCCCGGCAAAATGCTCTCGCGCTCTCAGTCGGGTTGCTGCACACAACCCTTCGCTCTCCTCTCCCTGCTTCAACTGCGATTTTGATGCTCCACTCGAGCTGAAGCTTCACTTGATAAGCCATTGCACAGTTGCTATAATTGCGTGGACAGTGGGTGGATTGAGTGGTTAGGGGTGGTTCGGTGGGGTAAAGCAAAACTTTAACTTGCAGTTCAAATTAATTGGGTCAAGAGTAGGGTCAAGAGGGTAGGGGATAGGGACTAGGATGTACTGTAACAGCGGGTTAGGCTAGAAGAAACAGCCGGGCGGCACGCTTTTGCTTTTGACACATAATGAGTTATTTTTTCGCCCAATAAACTTGTGTGGTGGCAATGTGGCTCTTATTGTTGTTGTTGCTGTTGTTGTTGTTGTTGTTGTTGTTGCTGGTGTTGCTGCAACTTTGTAGAAGAGGTAAATGAATTACGTAATCAAAAGGCGTAGCATCCAAAGCGTGAAGGCAAGATCAAAGGCTTGGGCCAAAGCTTTTGCGCCAAATTATGGCCGCAGGACGTGGTCAGCAACAAAACCAACCCAAAAGCAACAAAAAAAGGCACAAAATAAAACTCCCGAAAAAGAAAAACTCTCGCAAAAAAAAACTAACAACAAAATGAGAATGAAAATGAGAATGAAACACGCTTAAGACAGGACAACAACCCAACTAATTACGCGCTAATTAATAATTCAAATAATGTGCCGTTGTCCCAAAAGTACGCACCACACCCACAACCCACTAAACACCCTACCAACCCCTACGCACACCCTACATTTGTGCGGCCTTTTGTTGTTTATCTTGATTAGATGAAGTCCCACTGACAACTCATCCCTCACCCCGTCTATCTATCTATCTATCTATCTCCTTAGTTTATTCACCCTTTTGCGCCCTTGTCACGCCCACTTGTGCGCTTTATTCATAGCATATCTTTTTGGTTTCATATTTTTTCATTTTGTTTAGCAAATGAATATCTACAGCGAGCATTAGTCAAAGACGAGAGAACTTTTGATTTTTCAACATTGTGCAATTTATCATCGAAAAACTTTAAGACTCTTGGTCTTCTACTTACTCTTCTTCTTCCTATTCCTTGCCTACATCTTCTTCTTCTACTACTACTACAGTTATTTTAAAGCTTCTAATGAATCTGAATGCAAAATGTTAATGACAGACGTCGCCACACACACACACACACACACACACACACACACACACACACACACACAAAGCTCAAGTCAAACTTCAAAACTTTGCACTTTTCCTAATTAATTGTAGTTGTAAATGCAAACAGTAAAAGCAACTGAAACAGCAACAGTAACAGCAGTAACAGTTACATTTAACAGTCACATTTAACAGTTACATTTAACAGTTACATTTAACAGTCACATTTAACAGTTTCATTCAGGGCCGGATCAACGTAGAGTTTTATGGGCTGCAACACAGGGCCCCGTAGATATAAGGGTCTCCTTCGATTGTCTCTGTTGTAATTTGTGATACTGATAAATATATTTAATCCCATTCCATTCAATTCCTTATTGCTATACTAGAGCTGGGAAAATATCGATGGCACTATCGATAGTATCGATGGTTTGTAATTTTTCAAAATATCGATGGTTAACTTCAATAGTGCCATTGACACAGTAATGTGAAGTATTTCCTAATAAATAAGGCCACAGAATTCATAAGTCAAACCATAAATTATGGACTGAAAATTTTTGGGACCATTTTTTATTTTGGTTGTGAAATTTGTTTCATGTAAACTTTTATTGATATCGATAGTACTATCGGTAGTATCGATGGTTTAAACTATTATTCTCATCACTATCGAGTGGCACCACTATCGATAGTATCCCAGCTCAATGCTATAGACTACACACTATATGAATATTGGATCACAATAGGCTATTCACTAAATAACTATTGAATCAATATTTTGGGGCCCTTTAAATTATTTCAGCCCAGAGCTCTAAAAATGCATGATCCACCCCTGGTTAAAGTTTCAGTTTACATTTTACATTTACAGTTTCAGTTTACAGTTATGACTGCTGCTGCTGCTTCAGCTTCATCATCAATCAGCTGCAGTTATAAGCTTTCATTAGCTGCAAGATTTAATATGCGCTGTGAGTGCAGGTTTATGATACACTACTGCACATGCATATAAATAGCGAATACCGAGTGAGTGTAAAACGAAAGAGTTAAAAGAGAGCACGAAGAGCGAGAAACAGCAACAACACACAGAACACATAAAACATATAGCTAGCAAAGGCAGCAGAAAAAAAGACAAATGAAAAAAGATAGAGTATCAGAGCGTTGGCACTCAGGCCAAGCTGCGTTTGAGTTATATATTAATTATTTAAGCGCTCGTTATATTCTGCATTGCGCTGCTGCTCACTTACTGCTGCTGCTTCTGCTGCTGCTGCTGTAGCTTTTGCTGTAGCCCGTTGGTAGTTGTTGGGTCTATTTCCTTCTCTCATCCTCTTCCTTTCATTTTGGCTCCCTTTATCTCTCCGTTTCTCTACCTTTATTTTCTTTTCCCTCTTTCTCATCATTTTTATACATATATCTTCGTTTCCCTGTCTCTCTCTCTCTCTCCCTCTCTCCCTCTCCCTCTCTCTTCACATCTCTCTTTCTGTTTCTTCTCTGTCTGTCTGTCTGTCTTTCTCCGTCTGTCTGCTTGTGGCACACTGCATTGCATTTGTCTGGCGTCTGTCAGCTCTGATTGAGGTCATTTGTTTTGTTCTAATACCCTGTAGCATATAAAACATGCATAGACGCACATACACACACACACACACACATAGATACAATAGTCTTAAGCACCGAAGAAACCTAGAGCAGCATATAGTATACCTAACTAGATAATATAGCTGAGCGAACAGCTTAAATACACTTTAAAAGAGGGAGAGAGAGAGACGGAGAGTGACCGAGAGAGAGAGAGAAAGGGAGAAAGTGAAAGAGAGCGAACTGAATTACTAGATCTACTCAGAGCTGCGTAAATTGCATAGACTAAATAATTCATAGAAAAGCTTCTGCTTCATAGAAAAGCTTTTGCTTCATAGAAAAGCTTCTGCTGTTGCTGCTGCTTCTGTTGCTGCTGCTGCTGCTGCTGCTGCTGTTTGTTTATATACAACTCTTCTATTTTATTTAAGGCATATTTCTATTATTATATACATACATTTAATATAATTATATCTACAGGGTATTTAGCTTTAGAGTCAGCTAAGGCGGCCGCAAAATGCTTTTCCATTTGTGAACTGGCCATTGGCTTGCTTCACAAAAAATCCAAACACACATGTGTGTATATAAATGCATATATAAATATGCGTGTGTGTGTAAATATATATACATATAGGTGTGTGTGTGTTAGTGTGTGCCTGTATGCGTGTGAGTATTTGTGCATGTGTTTATGTGTGTATCAGTCTCGTTGCGGCGTGAAATTGTTTACATTTGCGCTCTGGCCAGCAAAGCTTCAATTTTTTTTTCAACTCATAGTTATGATGGTTTTTTTTTTATGCGACCGCAAATGTAACGGGCCTAAGCCAACCCCTTCCCCTCCCCCCTTTGGCAGCAATGTTAAGCTACGCCCAGCGCAGACACAGTTGGATGGGCGCCAACTAAAAAGAAAACAAGCAGCAAAGAGAGAGCGGCAGAGCAAAGAGAAAGAGAGAAGAGAAATATAACTAAAGCTGAGTAGCTTTTGAGCTGATGCCTTGCCATGGCTGCCTCTGCTGACGCCTCTTCTGCTGCCACTGTCTCTGCCTCTGCCTTTGCCTCTGTCTCTGCTTCTGCCACTGCGTCTGCCTCTGCCCCTGCCTCTGCTACTGCTACTCGAACATATCGCCTCATGTGCCGAATAAACATAAAAATAAAGAAAATGAATTAAAAGCGGGCCACATAAAGTCCATAGTCGACATGAACAAGCGAATTTCAATTGTTGGTCATGCATATAGTGTGATCTCACTCACACTCACACTTAAACTTACACTAATTCCCTCGCAAGTTACACTTATTACCTATATCTTAGTCTCTCTCGCTCTCATTCGCTCACTATAACGCGCTTACTCGTTTACGCTCACTCTCTTACAGCCTCTCTCTCTTCCTGACTATCTCTTACTGCCTCTCTCTTCCTGTCTGTTTCTGCTTGCCTCTCGCTGCCTGCCTCTCTCTTCCTCCACCCCTCTTTTTGAATTCGATGTTGTTTTGTTAATATTCCACTTGTTGTTGCTTCTTTTATAACATTTATTGCTGCTGCTCTTGTTTTTGTTCTTGTATTCCTTGCTGTTTCTCTTGTTGTTGTTGTTGTTGCTGCTGTTTGTTAGTACAAATGCTCCCCAGTGCATCGTTAAGAGCATAAAAAGCACTAAACTGCTGCTCCGTCCATGAAATACGCTTTAATTGTGAGCGCGCATTTTAAATAATTCTCTGTCAATGTTATATGTATAACAGTTAAATCGCATTGCTTTAATAATCATCATTACATTTTGTGCTGATTTCTATTATGACTTTGATTAGCTGCTTTATGATTATTATTTGTTTTTTTTTCTCTGTTGGCCAAAATATTTATGGTTAATTATAGCCAAATGAATTTTGGTTTAGGCTCATTTTAGGCTATTTAGCAGCTGTTGCTCATCATGTTTATCTAATTATATGTTAATAAAATAATTGTATTATAAATGAATTAAATAGAGATTTTAGCATATGATTATGCATTTCATATATATTATTTATTTTTATAAACATTTTATTAGTTTAAGCTAAATATTCTTATGATAATAAGAATAATAAGTTCTTCTTCTTTATCTTTTTCTACTTTAAGAGAATTAAAATTTCAGCAGCTGTTTCTCTTATTTACACCTGTTATACGCCATCTCGCTTGCTCGCATGATTACTGTATTTCGTTCACTAAGACAAGATATCTTTGCATTTCACTCTTGCTTTCGTTCTCTCTATATCGCTCTCTCTCTCTGTGTCGCAGGCTAAAAGTTCTGTTGCTCACTCCCTAGCTTATTTTCTAATATGCCTATTCTCTCTCTCTCTCTCTTTGTGTGTACATTACCTTGTTACTCTCTTTGATCTTAAAGCGTCTCAATCTAAATGACAAACAACACTCTACTGTTCTTGCCTCTCTTTATACTTAACTCTTGCGCTCTTTATGCATTATGCACTTCCATGCTGTCAAATCTTTAAACGATACGCTCAGCTTAATTGATTGCCGCTCTTTACACTTCACTCATGCCCTAGCTCCGCCTGCCGCTATGCCACTCTCTTAAAGTTTTAAGTGAGCTCTTTAAATGCCCAAACGTAAATGAGAACCTTATGCAATGCAGTAAGCCGGTGAACACTGAACTGATTGACTGATGCGCGGTGGGCGTGGCAAGCAGGCATTCATTCGACTAATGAAGATTGCAAGAGAAAAGCACAACGAAACGAAGCGGAAAAAAACGAAGAGAAACATAAAGATGAAGCTGAAGCTGAGGCGCAATGACAGCAACAGGCGTACAATTTGAATAAATAATACAAGCAAAGTAAATGCGGCAAAGAGCGGCAAGTTAAACGAAAGGAATACAAAAAGAGTAGAAGAGAAGAAGAGGGAAAGAGAAAAAGAAGGAAAATGTATTGAAATGCTGATGAAGTTTGCTTTACGCTGATTTGCTTTACGGATTCAGTTTTAGCTTCAATTTTAACGCCTTGTTGCTTTCGCTCTGCTCCGGCCGCAATCAACAAATGAAAGCACACAAAGTAGACAGACAAACGGAAAGAAGGAGAAAGAGAGGGAGAGAGAGAGAGACACATAGAACAGATGTAAATGCAAAGAATCAAGCGCTTAATTGTTGTTACTAAGAATAGAAAAATAAAAGAAAAAGCGCGCTGAAAATAAATAATAATAAAAACGTGTAAATGTGCAATGCAAACAAATGCTTCAACATAAGTAAATTTAATGAAGGTAAACTAGAGGGAGCAATACGAAGAGAGAGTGGGAGAGGGAGAGGGAGCGGGATATAAAGAGAAGAAGAGAGTAAGATGTAAAAGAAGAGAGAAGAAGTGGGAATGGCAACAGCTTGAGCTCATTAACTTTTGCCATACGCTGTAACTATGCCTGCTTGTATGTGTGTGTGTGTGAGGGATAGAGGCAAAGAGAGAGAGCGAGAGTGAGAGAGAAATAGAGAAAGCTACTTTGATGGTTTTTTGGGCAAGAAATCAAGCCTAGATCGGGACACGTGTTGCTTTGATATTTGATGAGCAAAACTTTGGACTGTTCTCGCTGTGTTGCCTCACACGCACAAGCACACATATACACCAACACTAACTCACACTCACACTCACACGCAAACTCACACGCACTCACAAACACTCACATACACTCGCTTATAGCTTGCCACAACGCAGAAAAACTCAAACAAAAACAAACTTTGCTGCAGCACTGAATGAATATTGAGTTGTATATGGAAACTGTGAATATGTGTGAGTATATGTGTGCGTATCTGTGTGTATGTGCGTATCTGTGTGTGTGTGTGTGTGTGTGTGTGTGTGATAGCAATTATAGTAATTGCTTAAAGTGTAGCTGTGAACAGAATTTATGGCCTTCTCGCCGTGCTTCATTAGCATAAAAATCCGCTTACTTTAGTCATAATGTGCATATTTTTAAACAAATGTCTGGATTTCTTTTACGCTTATTCCTCCTTTCCTCTTCCCACTATCCTTCTTGCGTTTCTTTCTCTTTTTTGTTGCAGTGTATGCTGTATTGTTGTTGTTGTTGCTGCTGCCGTTGTTTGCCGTTGTAGTCGTTTTGCTGTTTTGTTTGTTTGCTGTTGACTTTTTTATCATCTTGGCCTGGCTTGTTGATTCAAATGAAATATATTGTTATGGCAAACACGCAGGACGGCAAGGACATTGTACAGACACACAGACACACAGACAGGCAGACACACAGACACACAGACAGGCAGGCAGACCCTAGAGGCTTCTCTGCTTGGCAGCTTTATTAATTTATATTGTTGACTTTTATCAGCAGTAGCAGCAGCAGAAGCAGCAGCAACAGCAGCAACAGAGCGCGGGCATGTCAATGTCAACGCTCAGCCGCATCGCAGCGCAATCCCAACGCATCGCTGCTGTTCCCACTGTTGCCAAAATAATTTCCTTCTTTCTATGTACAACCTGTCCTCCTCCTTCTCCGTCTCCCACTCTCGCCCCCACTCACGCTCTCGCTTGAATCTTATCAGCAACACGTGTAATGAATGCCTAAACTGTCATTATCACCTTCTGGCGCGTGTTATGTTTTTCGGTTGTCATGTCAGCAAATATTGTGAAAAGATATCCGCGCCTACGCTCCAACAAGATTTACGAGATGCGTCAGACCTACGGCCAGTGCCTCATTCTACGCCTCTCCACTACCCTCCTCCCTCCCCCCCTTCCCCAGGCACCAAAAATGTGACACATATCAACATTTATATTGCCAGAGATGCTTATGCATACATATAGGGCTACATATAGGTCTACAGAGAGAAAGAGAGAAAGAGGCAGAGAGAAAGAGGGAGATAGAGATAGGGGAAGACAGACTTATTGATAGAGAGAGGTAAATAGGCAGAGAAAGACACAGAAAGATAGAGGGAAAGACAGAGATAGCGACAGAGAGAGAGATAGTGAGAGAAAGACAGATAAAAAAGCAAAGAGAGAGAGAGAGAGAGAGAGAGAGAGAGCTAAAGCCATTATGCAGACAGTCTGAATATATTATGTTTAAAGACATAATTTTTAAGCATTAGGCATGAGATCACGCGCTATATTTATAATAATATGCCAACAAAAGAAATCACAATAAAATCCAAAAAAAATATGATACATATAAAGGAAATCTAATACCTTTGCATATATTAAAAGAAGGCAAATAATAAATATCAATGTAAATACTAAAATCAAATCCTCATAGCCTAAGCAAATAAAAGATTTAGTTTATAAGATGAAGGAATGAAATTAGACCTTACATGAAATTGGATCTTAATAAAGCGTTGAATGTATAACAATATAATATATAATATAATAATTTATTGTTATATAATATAATAGAGAATGTTTTCATACAATTTTTACAAATAATTACTATTATTTGTTTGTCAAAGTATTCATTCATTTCACGCACAGCCCTTTATCTAGGCAATAATATTCAATTTTCCACGACGATCTTTATAGGAAAATTCGTGAAATATGCTTTTTCTAAGCATAGCAAAAGGAATGTCATTGAAAATTCACAAAAAAAAGAGAAAGAAAGTGAAAAAAAGGAATGCAATAAATGTATTTTGCTTTTAGTGGAATTTGGAGCAAGCTGAATCTCAGCCAGGATAGCAGGACTATCATTTGCGGGCAATGTGGCAGGTGGTTCGCCTGATGCCTGGTACGGCTACGTAACGCAGAGTCGCATTACTCATACGCCCCATGGCGTGGCGTGGCGTGGCGTCGGAGGAGGCACGAAATGGCGCACGCTTGCAAATTTTCGCGCTGTTGTTTATATTTATGCGCAAGGCAACAGCAGCAACAATAAGTAGAGCAAGAATAAGGAAAGAAAGGCAACAGTAGAAGAGAAAGGAAGTAGAGGAGAAAGGCAGAAGAGGAAGAGTGGAAGCCGTTGAAGTAGCAGTAGTAGCAGCAGGAGCAGCAGGAGCAGTAGCAACATTGGCAAGACAAACACCTCACATCACAGCATTCGAGCATTGTTGTAAGCCCCGACGTCTACGACAGAGCAATAAGTCATAAAAAGAAAAAGTTGTAAAGGGCTCTTAACTTTCACTTTCACTTTCATCTTTGCCATGTTGCTGTTGCCGTTGCTGTTGCTGTTGCTATAGCCCCCTCTCTCCCTTAGCCAAGCCTTGACTTGTCCCACTGACTCAATGACTCACTGTCTCACTGACTGAATGTGCGAATGAATGAATGAATGACTGACCGAGTGAATGATAGCATGAATGTCGACTGACGAACTGTACTCATTCTCGTGCCTCTTGGCCAGGCGCTTAACTTTTATGTTGGCCAACAAACCAAAGAGCAGACCCCAGTTAGCAGCTATATCAAGTTTTTCCACTCTCTCTCTCTCTCTCCCTCTCTCTCCCTCTTTCTCTCTTTATTTCTTTCTTTCTTGCTGCTGCTTTCTTACATTTTTTGGGCTCTTTTTTTGAGAGGCAGCCGCAATGAATAGCCAAGTGCGATTACAATGCCAAGGCAAATGCCGAACAGTTGAGGTTCATTCTCTCTATCTTTTTCTCTCTCTTTTCTCTTTTTTTCTCTCTCTCTTTCTCTTTGTTTTGTTACCCACGGGCGGTAGCCATAAATAAGCAAAGCAAATGTAAGTGATGGACTTTATTTTAATATTGGCCATGAAAGCGCGAACGGCGTGCCATTGGCATCTGAATATTATGAAAATTTTTCTGTACTAAGCGAAGTCCTCTTCCTTTGCTCCTTTGCTTATTTTCTTCTTTTTTCGCTCCTTGTTCTTCAGTGGGCTTTTCCGCTTAAGTGAAATGAAATGACTGGACGCTTTATGAGATATATATCTTTTGCGCCAGCGCTAATGAAAATATGTTTCGAATGTAAATTGGAACTTACGCTCTATATTCTCCCATTCTCTCTCATTCTCCCTCTCCCTCTCTCCCTCTCTCTTTCTCCCTTTCTCACTCTTCCTCTCTTTCTCTCTGTCTATTTTTTTACGACCTTAGCTTTGGCATTTGGCATTTTGGTACACGCACCGCAATGATTTCCGGCGCCTAATGAATTTGTCAAATGTTTGCTGACCCATAGACATGGCCAAGGATTGGGAGGCGGATGGGTTGGGGGTAGAGCGCCTTATCAGCGGTGCTGAGTGGGGCCGTGGCTGTGTGGTGCTGGACATGGGCTACCCTTTTCAATTTACTGGATATGTACAATTAAATGCGTCCCACTGTGATAATCAGAGGCAGAGGCGCACTGTGACATCAGCATGCGGAAACACATGGGATTGGAATGGCTTGGAGAAGGGTAGACTGGAGGGAACTGAGTTGGAATGGGTTAGGACTAGCATTGACTGAGTTGAACTGGGTTGCGCTGTGTGTGTGTGTTTTTTTTTCGTTATGGTTTCCCTTGTTAACTTGGCTGTCTGCAGTCTTTGGCTGCCCATGCTGGAAAGATACTCCAAGGTGTCCTTTAGGTTCGCATAGCTGTTGGTTATTGTGGATATATCATACGCTGTGTGTTTATGAACTGCACTGGCAACATTTTTGTTTTTATGTTTTTGGGGCAATTCCCTTTTTTCCTTGTCGTCGTTGTGGGCAGGGAAGGGGGCTGGGTCTCCTTATCACCGCCAAGTTGCGCGCGCTGCGCTATAAATCTCTGGCCTGATTTATGTCGCTGCACGACATTGGCCTCAAAATTTATCGCAACAGCAGCAGCAGCAGCAGCAGCAGCAGCAGCGGCAGCAGCTCGATGAAAGCAGCGCGCACCCAAGTCATAGCCATGGTCAGAGCCATGTTGTCCCTAACAGGCAGCACGTCAGTCGAATCCTGTGACCGAACCAATGCTATAGCCTCTGCCTTTCCCTATGCCTTTGTCGCTGCCTCTGTCTTTGCCTCTCTCTCTCTCTCTCCCTCTGCCTCTGCCTCTTCCTCTTCTTCTGCATCAGTCGCTCCCCCGTTCCCTGTCTCTGCCTTCCCCTCTGCCTCTTTCTCTGCCTGTGTATCTGCCTCTGCCATGCTGACCGCGTTTTGCAGCCTGACATCCTTTTTCAACGTGTCGCCCGTCTTCAAAGCAAACTGGCAGCCAATGTATGCCTGTGTGTGTGTGTGAGTGTCCTGCACATATATGCGAGGGTGAGCCCAGCTCAATGTCTGCGGTTGTCTGTGAGTGAGCTTAATTATCATGGCCGCGAGTTGGCGCCTCGGCAGCGCCTCGATGCCATTCTGTGTGACTTCTGTCGGAAATTAATTTCCTTCAGCTCAGCTCGGCCGCTAGGACACATTCGGATGTACATGGATATGCGTGCAGTTGACTCAATGCATGTGTGTGAGTTTTGTGTGTGTGTGTGTGTGTGTGCGAGTGTGTGTGACTGGCAAAAGCTTTTTCAACGGCCTTCATCTATTTGCGTTGAATATTGTATGAATAACGGAAATTTGCGGCTTTCCGGCATTTTAAATAGCCATTAAAGTGCTGCAGGCAATTGCACACACACACACATACCCAATGCACACGCTCTTACACTTAAAACACACAAACACACACACACACACACACACACACTTACACACTCTCACACTCATAGCACAATGTGAAACAAAGGCAATGCACTACGTTCTGCGGTTAGCCACTTTGCCATTTGCGAATTGTGCAAATTTTAATAACCACACGCGTTACAAAACATTTAATCAATGCAAAAGAACTTAAATCCAGCAGCAGCAGCATTAATTAATCGCGTTTAAAGGCTCTCATTCAAGCCAAGCCCACGAATGTAGGCAACAGAATTTTTGACATGCCATGAAAAATGAGCTGAAAATGGAGCTCGAGCGAAATTCATCACGATTATGCTTTGTCACTGTGACTGCGACTGTTACTGTCACAGTGACTTTGATTGGTCTGCACTATAGATCATTATGTAACCAAATCCATGTCTAATTTTATTTAATTTATATTTATGTCTTTTTATAAATTAGACTAGCAACATATCCTCATTAAGCAACAGGGAAATGATAATTTGTAAGTACATATTTTGTAGAACAAAAAAAAGCCTATTGCCAGAAACTTGTTACCACAAAATAAAGCCAATACTGCATATAGATAAAGACATATATTTAAGTATTACTTCCCCCTCCGACTGTGTCTATATACACACCCAAGTTTTGTCTCTGTCTCTGTCTTTGTCTCTTTGTCTCAAAGTGATGACAGCTGCTTGCTGCTTATTGCCAATTATTGTCCATAAATTGCGCATTTATGAGACTACACACACACACACACACACACACTCACACACACAGCACAGTCTAAGCGTGTATGTGTGTGTGTCTACCTTTTTTTTTTTGGTGTGAGCTTTACAAATGCTCTCGCATTTTGCTTCTAATGTGGTCCATTAAGAGCCGTTCGTTGTCTTCGCAATTGTTGCATTGCCACAGCGAGTGTTGATTTCTGAGTTCCGAATGCTGAGTGTTGAGTGTTGAGTGTCTAGTGCTGAATTCTGAGTTCTCGACTTCTGCTTCTGATTGCCCTTAGACATAGACTGTGCAAATATTTGGCCTTAGGTTAGCCACTGCCGCAAGTCTCAGGCACTCGACTTGACTTTGTTGCCAGGCTAAATAGCTTATTGTAGCAGCAAGAGGGATAGCACATTAGATACCCTGCATTTTAAACACATTTTGTTATTGATTAAAACAATATTGAAAACAATAGACAGACTACAGAAACCAACTTAAGGCAAACAAAAAGTACAAATCATTCGGCCTTCAATATGAATTTAAACGAAATTATTACATAATTTTAGAAAAATATTTTAAGCTTCAAAGATATAATTGGCATCGTATTCTACATTTTTTTTAAATCTTTTAATGATCAAACTTAAATTTCAAATTTTATAAAAATTTATTTATCGATAACAACAATTATGCAGCCCTGGCAGCTGAAAGTTTTAAATTTTATCAATATTTTGCCAAGTCAATATACTATAGGGATTTCCCTCTATGTCCGTATATATTATTTTATTGAAAGGTTGATTTTCTAAGCGATATGGTGATATTATCTTCCTTTATTAATGGAATTGATACCTTCACTCAACAATGAATAAAACATACCATATTTCTCTGATCATCTAAAGTTCTTTTAGGAATATTGTATATTTTCAAAAGTATTTAAATGATCTACTGCTTGTGCATACCCCACTTGGCCACGGCTTGAGTGCAGGGTAACACGTTCTAGTGGCGTTAGCTTAATTGCATTGCTGAGCGGCTTTGTGTCGGCTTAAAGTCAGTCAGCCAACCCGGCGCTGATTTGTTTTGCCAGTGTCTGCATAGCCAACCCACATCTACACAAACACCCAGAGAGGTTGGGTGGCGGACGGATGGAGACAAACAAGGCCAATGGCGAGAGGGGGAGAAAGTAAATCAATGGGGCATATGCGATTGGAAGCGAAGCAAATCCGCAACAGACGCAAAAGTGAAGTCAAAGTAAATCGTATGCATGGACATTGCCACTTTCCAGCAACATTTTTCACATCAACTACAACCACAACTACACAACTGGAATTGTTGGGAAGGGGAAGGGAAAGGGCTGGAGCGGGGCTGATGCTGGGCGTGGCAACGCTTGTCAGTAATTTTGTATGCACAGTCAGAGCTGGCAGGACAACAAATCACTATCTATGGCACAGCAGCAGCAGCAGCAGCAACTAAAAATCCAGCTAGTTTTTCCATTGCGTATGCAACAACACCTCTTCCTCACACCTCCCCCTTCATCCTCTCCCTGCACAACTCGCAACCAACTCCATTTCCGCTGTCTATACAGTGGGAGATAAATAAACACAGTCGCGCTTTGACTAGTTGATAGATCGACAGACGATTGCGATTGCAGTTCTCTGTTGGCGTGAAATTGCATTACAGCAAACAGTGACAAGTGGAGACGGAATAGCGGAGAGGGGAGAGGGAAGAGTGGAGAATGGAGAATGGACAGTGGAGTATAACTGACAAGACATGATAATGCGATTGCCATGAAGGCGGACAAAGTTGCACTTACAATAAAATCGAGTAGCCTGCAAACAGTTTATCAGCCGCGTGGCAATAACAAGCCTTCATTTATTTTACATATTTATACAATCGTTAAATATAAATTTACTATAATGCAATGAAGGTAAGATATCCATAGCAAAGCTGCAAATTTATATTCCTATGTACTGCTAAATTCTTTGGTACCATGTCTTCTAAAAGTATTTCAAATTCGGCTGCATTTGTGGCAAAAATAAAATATTTATAAAACTCAATCATTAAATATAAACTTGTTACAATAAATGAATGAATATTGATATCAAAACTGCCTATATTCCAACTTCTCCTATAAAGTTGGGGAAGTGGAATACTCGACATCTTTCTATGGATTTTCAAAGTTGGATACATTTGTGGCAGAAATAGATCAACTTTTCCCTCGGATTTTAATTCAAAATTCATCGGCAGTAGGATGCATAAAAACTAGTGACACATTTATCTGAATCCTGAAATCATACGTTTCAAATTTAGAATATATTTCGTTCACTCACATGATATTAGACTCAATTCCAATAAAGGTTAATATAGGATAGGATTTTTGGAATATAAGTTAGTAATGAATATCTTCTTGCCATATTTTAATAATTATTGTATTTCAAGCTTCTGCTCAGATAGTTCTCTGTTCTCTAAAATAGTTCTCCGCTCTTCATATCTTCCTTTAAAGTTGAATGGCAGCTCTATTCTAAAATGATAAATAGTAGAGACATTGGAATATTAACGAGTAATACATGGAAATGTTGTCTTCAATCCACAATGGTAATAGTAATCCAAAAGCCTACATGAAGGAAAGTTGACTGATTACTAGACACTCTGCTGTATAAGACAGAAAAGCTAGATTTTAAAACGAGAAGCAGTAGAAAGGACATTGGAATATTAACTAGTAATACCATTCATATGTAATTCCAGTTACTGGTGTTATCTTCAATCCTCTACGATTTCAAAAGTCCAAGAGAAGCCTGGTCATCTGAATATTAAGCTTGCTCTTGCATACAGTTGGATTATGCCAGATCTTCTACTTCTATTGCTTGTCATTAGTTCAAACTTTTAAGGCGAATAGGGAACAAGCAGAAAAGGCTGTAAGAAACAGAAGCGGAAAAGAGAAATTGTAAGTTAGTGCAGTGACTGTGGCATGTATACGAGATTTCTTTCATGCAACTTCTCAAATTTGATTTTTGCTGCTTGTGGATATAGAATTTGAAAATACAGGCGACTTTTATATTCCATTTTTGTCACTTACCACATCTACCATTGCTTTTTCTCTCTCTCTCGCTTCATACTCTCCCTCTTTCAGTCTCTTTCTATTTCTTTCTTTCTCTGTTTTGCAACAGAACTTGCATTTTTCGCTTTGTTGGTCAACAAAGTTTTTTTTTCTGTCCCAAAAAACAAACTTCCTCTCTCTCTCTTTCTACTTTCCACATGAATTATGCATTCATGTGGCTGACAGCTGTAACGGAAGTTCTTGCACTAAGATGTAGAAAAAACGTAATTCCTTAGTACAGCATAGCTTTAGAATTAAACATATCATACATTTAATATGCCAGGGAACTTGAAATGAAATTATGACAATAATTAAATGTATTTTGTTGCCGGAAAATGTTTCTCGTATTTACAGTTACATCAAGTGAATACAATGCACTAATTCTATAAACTATTATATTAATTAATTTTAAGTTAATTGCTTAAATAATTAGTGTCATTTTTTAATTTTGTCCCGACGTATGTCGATTAACAAATTCCTCATCTAGTGTTGAGAAACGTTTGCGCTAAACCAAGACCAAGTCCATGCAAGGCGTTTACCAACACTTAAAAGCATAGAAAACAGTTATTTCTGTGTCTCTCTCTCTCTCTCTCTATCTCTTTCTCTTATTTTTCTCTGCCTTTAGGTGATCAGCGCTAATTGCTTTGAACAGTAAAAACAATTTAATGAAATTTGAAATGTTCCGAAATTGAATTGGACATGGGCCGTAAAAGCTTTAATGGCAATGCAACCTAGTGTTGGTCAGGGCCAATTGCTGTATTCTGTTACATTGTTAGTTGGAGTAGGGTGCGGGGGGATGGCCGCAACCGCAAATTTACTACTTGTTTGATGGCATTACACAAGTCGGTTGGAGCGTCCCCAAGCGCCCTACAATGAAAAATTAATAAATTCCATTACCAAAGAAAACACACTCCACTGCACAACAAAACATCAATGGCCATGTGAGTGCAGGAGGAGGAGGAGGAGGAGGAGATGGAGGCATCGTTTGGGGGATTGCCATGTGAGCCTGAAAAGAAGACGTTGAAGCATCCTTAGCTAACAATCACTGGAAAAAAAATAAGTACGCTGCGGCAGGCTATACGACGATTCCGATTCCGATTCCGATTCTGATTCCGATTAAAAAGCTGAATTCAACGATTCCCCGATTGAGTCTTGGGGCTCAGTTTGAATTTGATTTTGATGTTCAGTGGCAACATTTTCTCCCCCCTGGATGCTTCTTTCTGCCAAGCAGACGGATTTTCCATTGTGAAATGTGTGTGCGCATTCTTTTCCCTCTTTTTTGTAGAGTTATTCTACTTATTTTTCTATTTTTTTCTCGCTTTTCCAATTGAAGCGTTGAAATACTTGTAAAAGTATTTTTCTTGAATAGACGCAATGCGAGGGCTGCATGAGCAGTATTTAAAAAAAAAACCGTAGCTGATTGTAGATGTTTGGATAAAGAAATTAGTTAGTGGATCTTTAAATTGTTTAAAGTGTGAAGATTTGATTTAAAGATGATTTCACAGAATTTATATATGTAAAATGTAGTATATATATTTTTTAGTATTAAGCCATTATGTTTATTTAAAAGTATTTCTTTCAATGGAGAAGCTGGTCACACTGAATCATGGCGGCGTTTGATTAATGGCTGCCGATTGGAAATGCAAATGAAACAGACTTAAAATCCCATTTCGGTATCGGATTCGATCTTTGAAAGATTTAAATATCGGTTTAAAAGGAATTCGGCTTTGGTTTCATTCCTTAAGTTTTAATAATATAGAGATAATTTAAGTTAGATCTTTATATATTAAATGACAGCATTTAGTATAAGTTTAATATATTTCCATTGTTTACTTTAAGAACATCCCCTATCATTGCAGCTATGGATGCTATTGGCCCTAAAGAGTTTATTGACGTTTGTTTTGGCGCACAAATCGAGCACTTGAACTCATTTAAATGCAGATTTTGTTTGGGTTTTTCAGTATTTTTTTGTTGTATTTGTATTTATCTTTGTATTAGTATTAGTGTGCGGCAGTTAAACGAAAATTAAATTCGTAATTTGAAAGTTGAAATTGTGCGCTTATCGGCTCGTATCGGCCATGGCTCGATTGGCACGCGCCAACTGCTTCAGCGCCTTTAGCAAATGGCCAAAAGGAAAGCAACAATGATGGGGCGAAGATGGTGGCGAGGGGGAGGGGGGTGGGAAGGGAGTTGGCAACGGCAATAGAAATAATATTTGAATTCGCAAATGAGTGCGCACTCGATTCGTTTGCATTGTTTAATTCGCGCTGTGTACGTAGTTTTAGGCGAAATGCGCTTGTTAACATGGTCAACAAAGGGGCAAGAGGGATGAAAGGGCATAGGGATGAAAGGGCTAAGAGATGAAGGGGAGAGAGGGATCAAGTCAAGCAGCCGTGACAATGGCTAGAACAAAAAGCTCAACTACAACTACAGCTGCAGTTGCAATTAAATGCTAATGGCGTGTGAAAGCCAATTTTGAAAAGTATATAGAGTGAGCGAAAGAGAGGGAGAGAGAGAGAGAGGGGGGAGAAAGAGAGGGACAAGGAGAGGCAACCAATGACTATGTGATTGTGAGAAAGAGCTTAGCTTTTGTCTGTGAGCAGCGGCAAGCGGTGAGCTTTGAGCTAATTTGTGGACTGCCTGCAGCAGGAGAAAGACAACTTTCAATTCCATTCAAACAGAAGTTGAAGGGGAAGTATAAGAGTAGAAGTAGAAGCTTTGGCTGCTGTTGCACTTTGTT
Organism: Sphaerogastrella javana; assembly: GCA_037040025.1. Taxonomy (NCBI): domain Eukaryota; kingdom Metazoa; phylum Arthropoda; class Insecta; order Diptera; family Drosophilidae; genus Sphaerogastrella; species Sphaerogastrella javana. Next base: position 533 of record JBANCZ010001359.1, on the reverse strand, counting down.
AATAATATTGGACATGGGGCCGCAGTTTGTGCATGGAGTTGAGGTCAAAGAGCAGAGAGCTGCGATTCCTGTTGTTTCATTGATTGTGGGCGTGCTTGTGGGTTTTGTGGAGGTGGGCGTGGCCTTTGTCTTTAGTCCAGCCGCTGGCATTTATTTAATTGCTCAAAGCAAAGGCCGCATATTTGAGCTAGCCGCAATGGAACCTTTTAATATAATTTAGGCAAGGCAGGCAGCAGGCCAAGCCAAAGGGGTGGGGAGAGGGAGTCAGGGAGAGGGAAATAGAGAGAGAAAAGGAGAGAGAGATAGAGGAAAAATAAGAGAGAGAGAGAGAGAGAGAGAGACAGATTAGGAAAAAGGAGGATATAGAAAGAAAGAGAAAGAGAGACAGTAATATAGAGATCAACAGATTTGTGGAGAGGAAGATGGAGATGAAGAAAAGGAGAGATGAGGGAGAAGAATAAAGAGAGAGAGAGGGAGAGAGAGAGAGAGAAAGGAGGGACATCAAGAAAGAGGAGTGGGAAAGAGGAAGATAG
>JBANCZ010001358.1:0-22360 GCA_037040025.1 Sphaerogastrella javana | reverse complement strand
AATAAACCCTGTATTTTTAATTACTGTAATATAATTGTATACTTCATTTTGTTTTATTATTGTAATTATTTTTTATTACTACAATTGTTTGTAATATTTTTTTATCTGCCTTAGGAAAAGAGTATAGAATTTCAGTATATTCTCTATTCAATTTGGTCCTAGTTTTTGGGGGTTGCTTTTTTTTTTTTTTTTTGCTTGGTTCGGCAACGCGCAGATGTTTATCGTTGAGAGCTTTTAGCGTGAGCTTTTCTTGGACGCAGCGTTGCCAGATGTGTTTCTTTTGGGGGGCGGCAAGAGATGAGAATATAAAGCAATTAAAGTGGTTCCTACCGCTACGGGCCGTTTGCTATGATAAATTTTACATTTTAAAAGTCAATTTACACTGAACTATAAAAATGTAACATAAATTTTGCCAAAGCAGGCCATAAAATGCCAGCGGAAGACATCGCCTGGCGCTGGCAACGTCGAGCGGGAGGAACAGGGAATCAGAGTCGTGCCAGTGCCAAATGCCAGTTGCCAGTTGGAAGTTGGATGTTACCAGCTTTGCCAGTTGGTAAGCTGGCAAGTTGGCAAGTTGGTAAGTTGCCATTGGCAACTGGCGCTCCTCCTGTGTCAGCTACTTGCACGCTTAATTGATTGTTTTTCTACGAGCTGGTGAGGATGATGGGCCGTGCAAGCAGTCCCGTCCACTACACAATGTTTCTCTCAATGATAATGATGATGATCATGATGCTGCTGATCATGATGATTATGAGAAGAATGATGATGATTATGCTGCTGCTGCTGGTGCTGTTGCTGTTGCTGTTGCTGTTGCTGTTGCTGTTGCTCATGATGTACTGCTGCACTTGGCCATGATGAGGTGTATGATGAAGACCTCAGGGGCAAAATATGCGCTGTTGTTTGCGGCTTGTTATCATTGGGCGTGTTTTATTAACTTTTAAGCTGGATGCACGCGAGGGGCCATAAAAAGTGCAACTGGCGGTGGCGCAAATCCAAAAGTCAATTAAAAATTTTTTACATTTGTTTGCACACAACAACGTAGGCACCTATGTGTGTGTGTGTTGTTGTCTGTTGTGTTCTGAATGCGTTCAGCTAAACCTGAGCTGGACTTGGACTTGGCGCGATAATCATAACTGCAAAAAAGTAAGCAACTACGCGCAGGCGTCGCCCGTTCATAATTTATGGCCTCGACGGTGCATCTACACAGTTCCAGAGCTACGGTTCCAGTTGCAGGCCAAGCTCTTGAGTCAAAGTCGAGTTGGATGTGGTTGTGGATGTGGATGTGGATGTGTACGTCGCAGCGCACTCTCTTCAAGTATTGAAATATCATCCATGCAGCCATTTGCCGTTCAATTTGCGTTCGCAACGCTCTTTTGATTGGTTTTTTTCAGTCCCCCTTTTAGCCACCTTGTCAGTGCTGTGGTGCTGCCACAACTTGGCTACAAATTGATTGCCTTAAAGTAACTTGTAAAATGCTTCTAAGCTTCCTGCGGGAATGGCATATGGGCACAGATCATGGATAGAGGAGCTGAGGAGCAGAGCCCAAGACGGCTCTTGCCACTTTAAACGGCTGAAACAGAAGCAACATTACAAATGTGTGGCGTTATTGCCACGGGGGAGGAGCTGCAACAGACACTCCAACAGCAGCAACAGCAACAACATCAACAACAGCCACAGCTGAGCTTTGATTAAAAAAAAAAAAAAGAACTTGGCCAGTGGAAAGAGTGGGAGCAACAACCAAAAAGCAATTGCTGTTGTTAACAAGCATTTCAGCGCATGACAATTGGCATGCACACCTCCGGGCCATTAATATGCAATGCTCCCCTCTCTCCACCCACTCTGTCCGAGTGGAGTCCTAGTTGCACTTTCATGTCATTTAACTATTTGTAATTCGATCTCTTGGCATTTCGTTTCGTTTCGTTATTTAATCACTGAGAAATTGCCCGAGCATAAATTACATTTTCTCGACTTATTTGCACAATTTGTTTGCCTGTTTTGACAGTTGCAGCTCCAGAGGCTTCAATTGAAATAGATATGGTAGCCAGATAACCTAGGGATTTTCAATGATACGATTCAAGTGCATACAAATTCATTTTACTGAAAAAAAAATATATGTTTTATTATTGTAGAATCTAAGTAAATTTGTTGTAAATTATATAAAGAAACTTCAAACATTTCATCATCATTATTAAACATAGTTGATTCCCGCATTGTAGAAACTATCATATACATCATAATCCATATTATGCACTACAATGCCCCAATTAGGGCTAATGCTCCGACTGCCCCCAGGCAGAGCCCTATGTATAGATGCCGTATTAACCATGTCACGTACATGGATTCATATGCCTCGGTGATATTTGCCAAAAATATCAATTGTTACACATATTTGCATGGGCCAAACACTGACGAAATCAGATGCGGATTTGATATAGGGCATCCTAATCGAAATTGGGGAATTTGCCATTGTCATTCGGTTTTGTAAGAGCAACGCGATTTTGGTTATGTCACTTGACAGTTTTTCCAAACGCTGCGCCCTGCGAATTCTGATGAAGATGTTAGCACTTCCGATTAAACGCATTCTACGCCACTTGAGGGAGCAACACCAACATCAATGAGAAACAAAAACAAACAGATGAGTGGAGAGGGGAACCCTCGCACGGTGTGCACACATACAGACACACGCACACACAGAAATCTCAAGGGTGTGTTCAATTGTGTCAATTTAACGCCTTTTATAGCACCCCGCCAACAAGAGCAACTGCAGCAGCATCCCCCTTAACAGAACTACACTTGGAGAAATTATTACATTGTAAGGTAAGACATTTAATTTTAACTAAAAATTATATGTTAAAAGCAGCGAATGGAGCCGTATATAAATAAAGTTCTGGCATCGGATTCGATCTTCGATAAATTTAATTATCGGCTTGGGTTACGGTTTCGGGTTCGGGTATCGGATTCAATCTTCGATAGATCGATATATCGATTTAGATTACGGTTACGGTTTTTCAATATGAAATTGTTTTACGGTTTCGAATTTGGGATCATTCTTTGATAAAAAGCAAATTTTTTTAGATTTTTGTAGATTGGATTGCAGGCCCTGTTTTTGATATACGAACAACCACTTCTTTTTTTTACAGTGTACACAATGCAGTGAAGAAGTGAATGCTGCTACAGTGATGCACGTTGGGCATATTAATTATTGCATTCGATGGACAGACTCAGAGAGAGAGACAAAGAGAAAGAGAGAAACAGACAGAGAGGGAAATATAGAAAGAGAGAGACCACTTTGGCAGCAGGAACCGCTCGATTTGCTGGATGCTCAATGGCACAAAGTGTTAATTACGCCCACGCGACGCTCTTACGGCATGGTCAGGATTCGATTGGGATTGGAATTGGGTGTGGGATTTAGATATTGAAGGCATTGAAAGGATTGGGCACACTATTATGCCAAATGCATGCTCGCTTTACGTTGCAAAACAAACCTGATTATTAGTAGTAGTAGCAGTAGTAGTAGTAGTAGCAGTAGCAGTAGTAGTAGTAGTAGTAGTAGTAGTAGTAGTAGTAGTAGTAAATGTCCTAACTAAATATTGGAAATTGATAATGCACATAGAAGGTGCATGTGCCTGGTATTTATGTCCTTTGGATCAGCATCCTGTATCGCTGCTACAGGCAAACTATACATGCGACAATATACATTTAGAGTACAGTTTGTCATAGTTCCATGTTGTTCATGTTGTGTGTATTTGATGCGCTTGAATAAGCAACAAATTGCAATTTAATTGCAGACTATCAAATGTGGGTGGAACTAGACTAAATATGGTATATAGTATGTAACTAATTCCATGTAGACTATAGAGGTGAAATATACATATCAATCGGATTTGAGTTACAAGTTAAACATATGATTAATTATACAAGATTAAATTGAATTTAGCTTGGGTTTACTGAAGAGCAAACTTATTCATCTTGGTCTATTTAATCTGACATTTATTTAAAGATTTTTTTTAGGTAATTGTAGCTAAAATTGTATAATATGCAAGTACACGTTAAAGATTCGTCAGGTTGTGTCCAAGGGCGGCACAGGGGCCCTGCTCCTGGCAAATATCCTTGATATCATTTAGTCAACTGGAAAAAATTCAATCAGCATACTTGGCAAATATTCAACAAAGTCGACGACGACTACGAGGATGACGACGACGACGACGACTACAACGATTGTTTGAGTGAATAGAGAACACAGAGCTGGCGGGCCAGAGTGGGCGGGGCACTCAGTCAGTGTGGAGGGGGCGAGGATTGGAGGGGGGGGGGGTAGTTGGAGAGGCAGCGTTGCATAAATCAACAGCAAATAAAATGCTGATACGCTGAAAGTTCGCCAAGTCTTCGATGCTGAAACAAAACATGCGAAGCGGAATCGGAATCGGGCAAAAATTCGCATTCACGATAATTGAATTTCTGTGCAGGAGCATTGGAATAGGAAAAAAACAGCACGAAAGAAACGAATGATGGTAGAAAAAATCCAGAGAGATAGGGAGATAGAGAGAGAGAGAGAGACAAAGAGACGCAGTGGGGCCAGCAGCGTGTCCAGCGATGCATGCGTCGCACGTAGCCGTAGGAGAACAGAGAGTTCCAGCACAGAGACAGAGATGGAACATGAGAATGAGCTGCACAGAGCACGAGAATGAGAACGAGAACGAAAACGAGAATGAGAACTAGAACGAGAAGGAGCTGTGTGCGCCCATATTATATGCACAATAAATAGACGTGATCAGCATGCCCAAGGAGCAGTCAGCCAGCCAGGCAGGCAGTCAGCCAGTGAGGCATCCTGGTTTGCCAGCAGCTAAGTCGTTCCCAATCCCCTTGCCCCGGCGCTGCTGTGCTTGCGCTTGACTGCGCGGCCACGTCGCTGGCTGCATGCTGAGAAGGAGCAGCAGATGTGGCAGCAGGAGCCGCAGGACTTGGCGAAGCACAAGTGAGGAAGCACTTGAGAGGATGTTGGCTGCGTTGCCGCTGCTGCTTTCCGTGCTGTTTCCGGCTTTTGTTGCCCAAAAGTGCTCGACAAATCTTTTGTGTGCGCAGCCCTACCCACTCCTTCCTTCTCGCTCCTTCTTTGGCCTGTGTGCGTGGGGGTACCTAAGTATCTCTGTATCCCCAATTTCTCGCTCTCTCCCTCTCTCCCTCTCTCTCTCTCTTTCTATCTTACTCACTCAATGCCAAGCAACCCAAAAAGCATGGCCCAGCCCAACCCCCTCTACCCCTGGTGGCAGCTGTAACTGTAACAAACTTGGGAAAAACAAGGCGAAGGCGTCGAACTTTTTATGTTAACTTACTTTGTAGTTTCTTCTTATTTGCAACTTTGATTTTTGTTTATTTTTGCTTGAAGCAACCCCCTCCACTCCGCTCCCTTCCCCCCTTCCGAAAAACGCATGACACGCAAGGGCGCACGGGACCAACCCCCCTTTGTATGCGCAGCAACAGAGACGGCGCCAACAAGAAATGGAAAAAAACGAAGAAACAAGAAGGAAAAGCAAAAGAAACGTTACAAAACGTAAACGAAAAATGGCGACGGGCGCCAAGTTGACAGTAAAAGTAGAAAAGAAAAAAATGTTCGTTTCTTTTTCTTGGCCTGTTTAGCATGAGAAAATTTTCATGCTTTTCACGCTCTGCGCTTTAAAATGCGCCATTTTGTTGTTTGGCCAGCCACCCCCGCAATCCCCAGCCACCCCCATCTCTACAGCAGTGAGCAGTCAGACCCTGTGCAAACTGACCCAGCTCAGACACGCCCACAAGGCGTCGTCCCCAATCTGACCAAGCGGAAGTTTTATGAATTTTGCTACAAAGCAGCAAAGTTTTTCAGTGTCCTTTGGGTTTTCAACACCCTCTACAGCTCCATCAACATCTCTCTCTCTCTCTCTATCTTTCTCTTTACATCCTTTTATATATTTTTTTTAAAGGCGTATATATCTTTATCTGTAGCTGTATCTTGTGTCTTTTGTGAAATCACTGCAGTGTGAATAATGCCCTTTAAAAATAAAAGAAAACAAATGGAAAATGGACAATTGTAAAAAATTTTCATAAGTAAAAAAAAAACTGCTTGCCAGTGTTGTAAAATACTTACAGATTGCCCTGCTCAGGTTCTGGTTTGTAATTTTTTAAGTTAAACATAATGCTGCTACGGGTGTGCCCATGCGGGTTATTATACAATTTCCTTTCGATTTTTTATCAACTTTCGTTTTACAAAAAAAAAGAAAGAAAATGTGTCAACCCCTTTGAGAAATTTGACAACACCTAATGAAGTTATTAGCATCGTCAATGAACTTCAACAAATTGACATTTAATGAAGTGCGCGACCCGCACAATGATCTTTTAATTGCCAAACCGAACAGAAAGAACCAAACACTCGAAAAATAACACCAAAAAATTAACTTTAATCACTTGCGGTTGATTGTCAAGTGAAACACACACACACATTCACAGACACTAGCATAATTATAATTATAGTGTTATTTCCTCCCTCTCCCTCTCTAATTCATTCTCTTCCTCTCTTTGTTTTGGTTGCCAATTGACTTTGAAGTGCGCAGCAAGCGTGAAGCGTTAAGCACCGTTACGTTCTCTTCACCATTTACTCTTTACTCTTTACGCATCGTTCATCTTTTGTCCCTGACCTGACAATTCTATACTCATCAAATGATCAAAAATTGAAAATTTATGCAAATTTGACAACAAATTTAAAAGCAAATGGCAAATACTCTATGTATACGTCCGGAATTCAGGGAAATTTTTAAAATTTGACAATTATTAACAAAAACGCATATTTTTATGCCAAAAACCGAACTAACGATCGAACTAAAACTAACGCTAGTGGTAAACGAGCGAACGATTAGCAAAACAAATGATCGAAATTAAAAAAAGGGAGGAAAAACTAAGGAAAACAAAGAATTGTGAACGGTGATATAGAACAAATTAGAATTATATGTTCGTTTCAAGTTCATTTTCGAATTACCGTAATACCTATGAAATTGGCTAAACTTACCCATATAATACGAATTATTGACTAGCACAAAAACTGAATCTAGCCCTGGCTGATTGTCTTATGCAAATTATCGATTATCATTCAAAAAGATCGATCTAGCCCTGGCTTACTGTCCTTGCGCGATTTGAATGTTTAATAAACTGTTCCGTAGCTGTTGAGTAGCTGTTGCACTGAGCAAAATTGAACTAGTTCAATATTGAACGAAATTATGCATGAACCAGGGATGCACAGAGAGAAGCCAAGCCAGAATGGCGGACAGTAAATAAACTTTGCATTAGAAAACCTATAACGATGGAGAATGTACATGCATCCATAGGGATCTTATACAGTTGAAATATGCCTATTTAATGTGTGAGTCATATAAATAAAACAAAAGAAGAGTTAACATTATTTATTTTATTTTCTTGCACATTTGCAGTGAACTTGTACAAGACGCAATGGCTTTATTATGGGAGTTTTACGCTTGGGCTGCGGCGCATTTGCATTTGCATTGCATATATTTATTTTATTATGCCGCTAATGCTCATTAGCCGGCTGAGTTGGCAACATACACACACACACCGCACACCTTGTCAGACATGTGTCTAAGTAGTTGTAGTTGTTGCATAGAAATTGTGTGGCTGCTGCTGTTGCTGGTTTTCTCAGTTTTCTCAGGCGAATTAACATAAATTATGCACGCCCACTTGCGAATGCAGCTCGTGCGTGCCACGGGCGCAGGCGGTGCCACAGTCACTGTGGTTGCTTCTGTTCCTGTTGTTGCTGCTGTTGCACGTGCCGCCACCCCAACAGGTGCGTGGACGCACAATTAAGCGGCAACTGGCAAGTGGAGAGGGGCAAGTGGCAACTTGCCTGTAGCTTATTGAATTTTCATATTTTACGCTGCGCATCTGGAACTATGCAAAACGCGAACTTAATAAACGAATTAGGATTAGCCAGCTGGATACTGAGTGCAGGAGTGGCAGCGCTGGAAATTTACAAAAAAAAAATTTAGATGCTCCAAACAAAATGCGCACAATAGCGCCACCCTGTGGCGGCAACTTTCAAATGACACAAAGACAGCCCCCTCACCCTTCCAGGTTATGTCATGCCACCCCTTGGAAACAGAGAGTAAGCGTAGCAGTGGGCGTGAGCAAGGGATTGGGTGAGTATGTGGGCGTGTATGCTGGCGACTGCTCAACTAATCGAATTTATTTTGCTTTGGTAAAAGTTTTTGCAGCGGTTTTTGAGTTTCAGCTCAAGTGCCTTAACCCAACTTCAACTTCAAACCCAGCATCACTGAGCGAGCAACAGTATGATAGAAAGAGAGTAAAAGAGATGGAGAGCATTGGTCCTGCTGTGGATGCAGCACAATCCGTAACCACATTGCCACACGCTCGTCCACACACGAGATTTGATTTTATTTTGCGCTCGCATTTGGGTTTCTATTCCAACTGATGCTGTAAAATTAGCAGCATAAGATTGGATTATCTTTATGTGCCACACACACACACTCAACAACACACACGCACACGCAGTAAGTCCTGGTGCCGCTCGCTTGCTTCTCTTTGTGGCACTATTGACTTCAAAGCGACCCTTCTGCTTTTATTTCATTATTTTTTGTATTTTATGCCATCTCCTTTTTATATACTTGTTGTATTTCTGTTGTTGCCAGCTCTGTGTGATTAGATATGTTCGAGCACGTGCCACGATTAGGCGCACAATGCTGCGTCCAAGCGTGAGCGGAGTCGCTGTCACAGTAGGATTCAGATTCGGATACAGACTGAGATTCAATGGCTACAGTTGCACAACACAAAGCAGCAACATTTTGCTGATATTCTTGCTAATTTGCCTAAGAGCCGTTGAGGCAGCTTTACAGGGTAGCTAGCCTTAAACTTGCCATCGTTTCACCTAGCAGTGCATCTGAGGGCAGAGGGTTGAGTGGAATTTTGAAAAAGGGTGTACAGGGATTACAAACCTGTTTAACATAGGTTTATTAGCTTAAGGACACGGTGAGTTTTTTAATTTTTAAATACTTTTTAAGTTGTTATAAATCTTGCTTTGTTTTCAGATATAAAACACTTCAAATGGAGCAGAATCGACCATTTCAATTACAGATATAGATCATCAATATATATTTTATAGAATACAAAAACATGGAACACACTTGCAGCTGCGTATAGGCTAAGATGAAATTGTTGCTTAATTGGAACCCCATTGGCATGCTATATGTTTTATACGTTAAAAAACCGATTTCGACTCACTGACGACCTGCCCATAAGTCAATTAATCGCTTAAAGTACGCGGTAATAACTCAGAGCCCTTAAGAAACACCTAGAGAGTGAGAAAACTATAGAATGAGTGGAGAATGAAGGACAGAAAGAGAGTGAAACCGCGACAACCCACAAAAGCGGCGTCAAAGTCAACAGGGGCAAAACAAACCATTCAACAGAAAGAGCAACAGCAACAGCAACATAGCAACATCCCAAAGGCAACCAAAACTAACCAACATTACCAACTTCAGAGACGTCTCAACTAGCCGCAATAAATTGCCGGAATGGGCATGGGCATGGGTATGGGCCTGCCGTGGTCACTGGCCCAGCTTCGCGGCTAAAAACTCTCTTTCTTACACGCCTTCTACAGCTACATATGTCTCTTCAGCTCCGTCTCCGTCTTCATCTTGGACTTCGTCTTTCTCTTTCACTGTTTATTTGTTTGTTGGCTTTGACTCGCGCCTTTTTGTTTGTTTTTGATGTTGATGAATGTTGCCACAGTTGTTGGTGTTATTATCATTACTGTTGTTGTTGTTGTTTAGTTAAATTTCGTTGTTGTTTTTGTTTTTTTTTTTTTTTTTTGGCTGTTTTAATGTTTTCATTTTGTGGCTCGGCATTTTCATAGCCGTTTCGCTGTGCGTGTCCCATGATGCATGTTCCGTCACATTTCACGAGCGTCCGAGTGGTCTGACGATCCACTTAACCTCATGATTGATATGTTGCAATAATTCTTATCAAACAATGGGCACCACAATGAAATATTGACCGCAGCGCCTTTCCCATAAATGGAATATACTTATATTTACATGCTTATTACTACAGTTCCACCTTTATACACTTGCCAAAGCGGAGAATGAAATTTTGGTAGTTCTTAATCTTAGATACTAGTTTTGATATTATAAAATACAAATTGTTAATATATTACTAAGAATATTATATATGTATACGTAAATTTTTAAAATGTATACATGATATAGTAAATTCTAAAATATGAAAGATTGCAATTCTTATTCGAGTATTTCTTCAGTTTGCCGTAGAGCCCTAAATGTATTCTTTATAAGACGGTATAGTATTATTTATAAGACTGGAGTATTCTTTATAATTCGATAGAGTATTCGAACATCGTTAGTTTTGTGTTCAAAGCATTGCCTATTATTTTATAATGATGGACCCAGAAAGTGCCTAAGCTTTGCACATTAAACTTACACATAAAGCTGATGTTGTATATCGGTTGTTGTATCGCTTGTTGTTGTTGGGAATGCAAAGCAATGATCGTGTATATAATTCTCACTTTGTAAACAATATTAAGAAATATTAATTTTCATTTATCATTTTGATTGAGCGATCAAATAAAGAGAAGCAAAAACAAAAAACCCGAAAATAAAAACGAAACGAAACCAAAGAAACGATAAAGAAGAAGAAGGCAAAGTCGCTTTGGTTTGTTTTCTCGTGTGATTTCTTTATTATGATAGCGAGATTCGGTTTTAATGATCTTTCTCGTGCTCTGTTGATTTATGATGGGTTAACCTTAGCCGCCGGCCAGCTCCTCTTCGACCCGCAAGGTGTCGAAACTGTAACTGTACTGTGCAGCCGGACAACTCAGGAACTGGCCAACTGTGGGAAATGGTATATAATTCCATCGCAGTGGCATCAAGCCGGATAAAGCCGGTGCTGTCGAGCACACTCGACTCTCGTGACTGCAACAACGTTTGTTCTTTTGTTGGGCTCTAACTTAATTATGCTCGCAAATAGGCGTAAAAGTTGCGCAATTCCCACTCGAAAAAAGGCGCAGAATTTCTTTTGTATGGTATATATACATATGTATAGAGGTTTTTCTTTTTAATTTTTTTGGTTTGGGTTTGAGTGTTCGACATTTCCTGTCTCTGTGCGTTGTAAGCTGCTTAGATCCCGAGGGGTTTTTTGGGTTTGCAGTTTGGTTACTCGAGAGGGTGGCAACACCTCAACTCCTACCCAACCCACAACCGACTCAAACCCAAAACTGAATCCAGCTGAACTGAAGCGAAGTGAACCAGTTTGACTAACAAATGCTGCAAGCGTGCAAATTAAAATTCGGTTTTTGTGGTTGCCACTTGCATAACACCCAACCTCTCTCTCTCTCTCTCTCTCTCTCTCTCTCTCTCTCTCTTCCACCCGACTGGTAAACAACCCACACACACACACACAGACAAACAAAAATGTATATATGTATACTGGTTAGCTAGTGTATAATTTATTTTGACATGTTTGCCAACATTTCAATTGATTTTATTGTTGCCGTGCCTGCAAAAAAAAAAAAAGGAAAGAAAATAACTGTGTATTGAAATGTATCACAATTATATTTTTGTCGCCGTCAATTGAAACATGAGAACTTGCCTCATAAATAATAATAACAACTTGTAACTGCACAACTCTCACTCTCTCTCCCCCCGCTCGTTCCCCTTCACTCACACCCCTCTTGTTGCAACGACCACAAAGCAGACAGCAACAACAACATAACGCCCATATGCCACGCCTTGTCATGGCAACACCCACCGCCTGGCCAAATAGTTTTGCGGATTTGTAAATTAACAAATCGAATTTAACGCGTGACTGCCCTTACCCCTACCCCAACCCCTACCACCATTACAACCGCCGCCACTGTGCACCCTCAACCTCTGCTTTTGCTGCACCCTTTGGCTGTGCTAAGGGTTTAGTTTTTATTCATAAATTATTATCAATTTTTGCATATTTGTTTGCATCTGATAATCATTGCGGCAAATTGCGCCAATTGTTAATGATTAGATGCCATAAAAAAAATACAAATACATATATAGTATACATTATATATATACATATTTATCAAAGGATCAATGGCCTTTGATTGCGGTTACATTTTGCAGGTGGCTAACTCTGTGTGTGGTTGAGTGGCTCAGCGGCACAGTGGGTGAGTGTGGGCTGTAATTATTTAAGTGCCTTTGCCACGCCCCATTGGCACGCTCTAGCAAAACTTGGCAACTCTGCTCATATACTACAGCGCAAAACTTTTCCCAGAGTTGCCAGTTTTGATTTTCTATTTCCGTTCTTTATTCAAACAAATTTTTTTCACTTTTTCTTTTTTTTTTTGTTATGTAGAAATAAAATCAAGAAATATGTAAAATGAAAAGAAAAGTTTGTGCATATTTTAAAAGCAAACAATTTGCATGTAGATATATGCAAAAAAAAAATATAAAGTTATTGCCATCTCCAAGGCACGCAGAAAAAGTTATTGCCATCTCTAACACACACACACACACAGCACTTTACACTTTACTCCAAAACACACACACACACACATGCACATACGTTATACTTTCTCTGTCTCTCTTTTCTCTCTCTCTTTTCGCTCTCACACACAAAGGATGGAGCTTGCGTTTGTTTATGTAAGCATATGTGTATCCATATGAAATATTCATTTGTATGTATGTGTGTGTTGTTTGGGCGTGTGTGTGTGTGTGTGTGTCAGTGTGCGTATGTGTTTGTGTGCCAAGCCTTTGGTTGTCAAAATATTCGACAATATTTTTCGACAAACAAGTAAAAAACAATGTAAATAGATTGCAAGAAACATGGCGAATAGCGTATACTCTATGTATTCTATTTAAATTATTTGCCTAGTATTTTTTTATGTGATAAAATAATAAAATACACTTAAATTTGTTATGTTTATTACTTCACTTTATTCTAGTTAATCATACAACTTCATCTCAAGTTGTTATATTAAATTCGTTATTGCCCCAATGAAGCCATGTTATACAAATGGGAGAGAAAAAGAAAGAAATAGAGAGGAAGAGAAATGCAGAGAGATAGAGAGCGCAAATATGCATTCTGTTGAATTTTCCATTTCCATTTTTGGTATTTTGCGCATTTTTATGTTGTTTATTTTTGGGGGAAAGCTTTTAAAAAACATCAGCACTTTGCCATTTGCATATTCGCTTTGTTCCCACAGATCCGTTAGCTCGCTCTCGCATTCACTCTATTCATTCTCTCTCACTCTTTCTCCTTCTTTCTCTCTCCCTCTCTCTCTCTCTCATTCGCTCCCTCTCTTTCTAACAGCTCTGCTGCGCTGTGAATCCTTTGGAACGTTTGCCATGCTCTGTCTGCTGCGAAATTTGCATAAAATGCAAATGATGCCGACACAGCAGCGCCAACAAAAGGGTGGGTAGAGGGCAGGGGTGTGTGTGTGGGGAGGGGGTAGCTGCTGCCGCTGTGGATTTTTTTGGTCCTTTGCGATATCATATTTATTAAAAGGATTATTGGTGCTTCACTGGCATATCCTGTTAGTATTGCCGAAATGCCCCAACTCATGGCCAGAATCCAAGCCACCCCGAACCACCATCCCCCCAGTGGCAACCCTGTCACGCCCTGCTTTGTACGCTTTACGCCCCTTTATGCAAATGAGCAGCGGCTGCCTTTTGTTTCAGCCAGGCAAAAGAAACAGAAAATATGTTGAGCAATTTCTTTTTTTTTTTATCATCTTCCTTTTTTTTCATTTCTCTTTTTTGTATATTTTCTCTATATAGCGTCGCCATATTTGATTTAAAAGTTGACGTCAAATTGTTCAAAGCGTCGTAAAATTCATGAAAATTACAAATACAATTAAAGGCAAACCACAGGAACGAGAGAGAGAGAGAGAGAGAGAGAGAGAAGGTAATGTAGGTCTTTCATGTGAATCGACTGCCTTATTTCACACCTAACACTTAGCGCCTGGGGCTGGATGCCTTTCGATCGCAAAGGCGGCGCTATCATTGGATTTCTTTCGGTATATTTTTTGAATTTTGAAGTTGGCGCTTTGTTACCGACAAATGTCTATTTAATTTGACCATTCTCACCTTTTGAACTGGGTTTACTTCTAATGAAGTCGTCTATTACAATACAAGGCTATTTATGGCTCGGCGTGAATTTATACTAGAGTAGCGCCCCATTGATAATGGCTTTATTTTAAGGAATATGAGGTGCAAGATTTTTTTTAGATCATAGCAAGTGTTGAACATTTCCTGGAAATATAATTTACCCGCAGCTGAGAATTTCACCAGTTCCCATAGATTTTGAAATTGGTATAACATATGTCTAAGAATCGAAAACCCTATGAGAAAAATCTTCGATTTTGTTAAAAATGTTGTCTTGAATTTCTGTTAAAATTAAATAAAGACAATTAAATTAAATATAAATATTTATGTAATTGAATTTCTAAATTCAGTTTATATAATCGATTGCCGTTTTTAGTGCTCTTTAAATTTACCCCCAAAATGTCTTTAGTATGTCAATTTAAGAGACAGGCAGCAGCTTGAATTTTCTCGGCATTTAAGCCACACACACAACCCCCCAAAAGGATGAGAATACGGCAACTGCCCCCCTTTTCGCAAGTTGCCTACAGAGCAGCAGCCTCTGCCACTCGTAGAACTTACCGCATGGAAAACACCCACATATGCACTAACACCGCCAATTTGACGCCAACGTGTGTGTGTGTGTGTGTGTTGCGTGTGTGAGTGTGTGTGTGTGTGTGCGAAGTTTTCAACACGTATATATGTGTATGCTTTATCTCACTCGCACACACACGTATTCTTACTCATTCGCTCCATCGCACTTGCTCATTCGCTCCATCGCACTTGCTCTCTCTCTTGCTCTGGTTGCTGTGGCACTTGGGCTGCCATTTTACGAAAATGTTAAAGTATCAAAATCATTGGAATTGCGTTGAGAATGTTTGACAGTTCATAAATGCTCGGCGCTTGACTTGCATAAATATTTTCCAAAGCCAGTCACCAGGCTCAATTGTATGTATGTATGTATGTGTGTTTGTGTGTGAATGTGTGTGTGTTTGAATGATTGTGAGTGTTTGCTTGTGTGTGTGTACTGTCTGTCTGTCTGTCTGTGTGTGTGTGCGTGTGTGTGTGCTGCGCGCTGGCACTTGAAAAGTTGAAACTGTCGAACATCAAAATGCGAAAAGTCAAACAAACGTCCGCAACAACAGTAACAGCAACAACAACATTAACAGTAACAGCAACAGCAACAGCAACAACAGCAACAGTAACAGTTACATTAACAGCAACAGCAACAGCAACAACAACAGTAACAGCAAAAACAACAGTAACGCTGCCTTTTTACAGCCATGGAGCGCATAGCTCAACATATTTTTGCTTTTTTAACTTTGTTGCTACTGCTGCTGTTGTTGTTGTTGTTGTTGTTGCTGTTGCTGTTGCTGCCAGCTCATGGTTGCCATTTTGTTTTGAAAAGCCATAAAAAAAAAGAATGTCGCTTGTTGCTGCTGTTGCTGTTGTTGTTGTTGTTGTCGTTGCTTCTTTTATGACCAGCAACGTGCGCCACTTTTTTTTATCTCATTGTTTTTGCTGCTTTTGCTTTGTTTTCATGCTCTGCGTCTGCGCACTGTTCAAACCACTCGTGGCACAAGCGAAACCACTCAAATGTCAGAGCGAAAGAGAGCGCAGACACTCACTCAAACTCACTCAGCGCTCAGTGGGCGTGGCCCAAGTGTCATGCTCAGTTGATTCTCGCTCGCTCGCTCTGCTGCTCTCAATGTTGTGTGCGTGTTAGTGTGTGTGTGTGTGTGTGTGCGTACGACTCTGTGTGTGCGTTTGTAAGCGCTACAGGGTGTTTCGTTGCGTACAATTTCAGCTGCTGCTTCAAAAAAACAGCTGTTAGTGTGTTGTTGTTGCTGCTGTTGCTGTTGCTGCTGTTGTTGTTGTTGTTGCTTTTGTTGTTGTTGCTGTTGCATTTGAGTTATGAGTTTTAGGCGCGTTTGCTCTGACTTTTGTCCTGCGGCTGCAACTGCAACTGCGGCTGTGGCTGTGGCTGTGGCTGCTGCTACGGCTGCGGCTTCGGCTTTTTGGCCTGTGCCAGAATTTCGTGGAATTTTTGTTCGAGAGGCGTTTGAATGTTGGTTTCATTGCTGTTGGTCTGTTTAAGCGCCGGCAAAACAGTTCTAAACGTACAAAAGAACAATAAAATATTGGCAGAAAATTAAATTAAATATATCATTTTTTAAAATATAAAATAATATAATATTAATAATATTATATTTTTAAAATAGTATGTTCTAGATATTCATTATTCAAAATGACAATCCATCATTATTATTATACAAAAACATGTAAAATATCGAAAAAGTAATTTGTGTTAATACTTCATCAGTCAATTAAAATTTTAGAAATAATATATATTATATTATATTATAATTTTTATAAATTTACTATTTCGAGAGATTTCATAATTAGTTTAAATGATATGATAGAAAATGCACTTGTTTAACGCTTAGTTGTGCTCTAAGATTGCCTTTCATATTTACATATGAACATAAATCATCATGTTATATCATTTAATATACCTCACATGCAAGAGAGGAAAACCTTTAGCAATTTCCTCATTTCTCTTTCAAGCTAGCCAGGAAATGGCGCACCAAAAAACTTAATTACAATACATCTATCTATTATTTTAAGACTTTGAAATGCTAGAAATCGACAGCTTTAATAATAGAACTTGCTCAAGATTCCGGAATTGTATACTTCGTACAAAAGGAATGTGCCACTACACTGAACCGATTTTGTGCATTGTTTCCTGTGCTGTGCACTTAAATCAATTCAACTCGTGATATTTCCTCGCTCTTTAGTTGTAACAATATGCAAAGGTTTTTTGTCTAATCACAACATTGCATAACTAAGACGACTCAGACTCTATAAGCAGGATTCCAGCAATTCAACCCACTTGTTAGCAATGAGTAGTGCCAGTCCTACCAGCCCGTAGACTCATTCATCTTTAGTCTAAGCTTGAGCCGAAGGCGCCTAACAATTCACTTCCGCGTCTACAGCCATTTCCGTTGCACTAGTCAACAAAATAGCGACAAAAAACAGTGAGTAAAGAGGAGAGAGGTAGAGAGAGCGATAGAGGAACAGGGCTTAAAAGTAGCACACAAAAAAAAACAAACATAAATAATAAGAATAACAAATGAAATGCTTGTGTACAGCCAAAGCTATTGGGGACTGTAGTAAGTGAGATGATGAAGGGAAAAGGGGGAAATGGGGTGTGTTGCACAAAGGGCCATGCAAAACATTACAGTGTTGGGGTCTTATAGTCAATATTGATGGGACGCGCTCACGAAACGCGAAGAGTAGCAGAAGCAGCAGCAACAAAAAAACAAAGAATGAAAATATATGACGCGATTAGAATCTGTAATTAGTTTTCGTGTATTTGCAATTGTTGTTGCTGTTTGCTTTTGCCTGTTGTTGCTGTTGTTGTTGTTGTTCTTGGTGTTGCTGTTGTTATGTGTTGCTGCTGCTGCTGTTGTGAGAATTGCACTTGTTTGGCGGCGAAACTTAAAAAGGCGTTAAAATGTTCGCCGACTCTATACACGCGATGTGTGCGGAAGCAGCAGCAGCAGCAACTGCAGCTGGGCGTAGTATGATGAATGGCTGAACTAACAGCAACAGCAACAGCAACAGCAGCAACAGCAACAGCAGCAACAACAACAGCAGCAACATGAACAACAGCAACATGAACAGCAGCAACATGAACAACAGCAACACCTCATAAAAGCCAAAAAGGCAAACGGCCAAAGCAAAAGGTAGCCAAAGTTAACGTTGACTTTGGCCTACAGTTTTCCTTTACACACACACACACACACGCACACACACGCACACACACACTCACACACTCGCATTTTTTTACACCTAGTGCCAACAAATTGAAAAGTCAACAACGACTAGAAAAAAAGTAAGCCAGAGCAAAGCAACTAAAGTTGCAGTATGACTAGAGGAACTAATTGGTATAGAGGGGCTAGAGGGGAAAGAAGAGATCTAGAGAAGCTAAGGACTGATGGAGCTGTACGTGTGTGTGTGTGTGTGTATGCCATGCCCAGTTGCAAACAGTCTGGGCATCCGTTTCTCTTGTTTTTTTCAGTGGGGAGCATCGCTTAAATTATATCGATTTCGTATCATAATCAAATGTTTGCTGCCTTGTCGTTTGGCGGCAAATGCCGACAATAACAACTACAAAAACACCGACAATACACACACACACACACACAGAACAGACAACGATAACAACAATAATCAACGCACGACAAAAGCAACAACAGCAACAGCAACAACAACGGCAAACAGTAGTGGCAACAAACAGGCTCATTTGCATATTTACCAAACACACACACACACACACAATGAGTGTGCGAGTGAGACGGGAAGAGACAGACACACGCATGCCAAAATATACGATATCGTGTGCTCATAATAAGTATCTGATAAGTAATGATATACAAACATGCATACAGATACAGATACAGATACACGCACATAAACACATACACACAGCCACACAAAATGGCTGCACACCACAGTGGCAACACACACAGCCACGCACACACACATGCACTCAAACTATTATGCAAAGTGCAATGGCTGCAGTTGTTGCTGTTGTTGCTGTTGCTGCTGTTGTTGCTGTTGCACTTTGCATTGGCGCTTGCAACTCTGCTCTCGTTTGGCTTTGCGGCGCATTTTTGGTGTAACACAAAGTGAAACAAACGCACACACACGCCCACACACAGAGTGTAAGAGAGAGGGACAGTGGGACAGACAAATGGACAGAAACAAAAGTCAACGACAGCAACAGCAACAGCAACAACAACAACAAGCATGAGCCACCCCCACATACAACAGCAACAGCATCATTTTGTAGACGTTGGCGTTTCATCAGTTCGAAAAATTTAAACAATTTAACAATTTAAATAAGACGACGATCTGCCTTTTGAGTGAAATTTGGGTATATGATGTCTAAAAGATGCTCGATTTGTGTCCGAGCAAGAAATTCTTAGAAATGTTGATTTAATTTGTGTTAAATAGAAATTCTGCAGATTGAATTAGAATTATAAAGAAATTCTTTAAATATATATATAAAAATTATATAATATAAAAAATCATAGAAATATATATAACTAGTCATTAAGAGAGGTGTAAGTATCATTTGATGCTTTCCAATCCTAGGACTTTTTAGTATTCTCATATATAGATCATAGGGAGCGAGAAAGAGAGAGAGAGAGAGAGAGAGAGAGAGAGAGAGAGACAGAGAGTGGAAACTGTCGTGACTATAGCCTATCGATTACCATCAAAACATTCCTACAATTCCAAGCATTTCTCCACTCTCAACCAAGATATTCGCTGCTCCCATTGATAAGCTCTCTTAAGTGCATCAATTTCTGGCCATTGTCTACCTTTGGCAGGGCTTTCCGCATGGAAACTTCGATTAAAAAAAAGCTATGTAAATAATCATAATATAATAATTTAATCTCATTAAAAAAGCGAAATTCCTTAATTGTTTTGCCGTCGGTAGGCACTCAAGTTTCCAAAGGTAAATTGGGGAACGTGCTACAAACACATACATACATATACCATAGTATATATTACAGATCTGTAAAGCACAACTTCAGCCACTTAAAGCCTTAAAGCTTGACACTTTTGGACGAGTTTTATGACTTGTTTTCCAAATGCTCTCCAACAATATTATATCGTGCATAAATTGTAGCGGTTACTACGGGTCTATGGGGTATTTAATTTGGATTTTCGATTTTGGAATTTGATTTTGGAGTCGAGCGCCGCCATTATTTTCCAGCACATTAAAGACGCATAAAAATTTCTGTTTTCTAGCTTAATTTTTATGTCGTACCAAAAATATTTCATCTAAGCTAGTTTGTTATTTGTTTTTTTTTTTTCGTGTGTGTTATTTCTAACCCTGTTATTGAAAATCAATTAAAAAACTATTTAAGCCGTCTGGTAAATCAATTAAAAAATGAAATTCCGTTGAATAAAGTGTTTTTATGCGATTCAGGTGTATAAACTCTTATCGCAACACTCAAATTATAGATTTTATGTTCACATATTGGGGCCTTAAGAACAGTTTTTACTGACTCTCTTCGGTTTCTGTGGCTTTTGTTTTGACTAGAGAACAAAAAACAGAACAAAAACAAAATAGAACTGAACTTTGTGTCTATGTGTGTGTATGTGTCTATGTGTACGTGTATGTGTGTATGTGCATGTGTGTATTTGGCTCTAGTTTTTTTATGACTAGATAGAACATATAGAGTCATAAAAGTGGAGCAGCGACAAATTGATGAGACACAGCCCCAGCCAAAACATCAAATAGGCGTGAAATTCGAATTGTCCATGGGAATATACAGTCTGAAACTCTTTCGGTTTAGTCTATTGCAAAATATGTTAAGAAACTTCGATGGTATTAAATAATATAAGCAATAGTGTTGATTTATATTAAGTTAAACAAAATTGCTTTAATCTATGCGCAGACTTACCTTGGGAACCTCACCATTGAATCGATGTGTCCGTACATTTCTATAAGTGAGAAAGAGAGCACAATAACAAGAAGAAGAAGCAGTAGCAAAAGAGAGATGTAATATTCACTCGCTCTGCATAAAATGTAACGGGGCTGTTATCTATCGCTCTCTTTTGCTGTTGTTGTTTATGTTATGATTTTTGTTTTCTTTATGCTTCTCTGCGATGCACTTTAAATGCTCTGCTCCCATAAGCATATCATGATCGCCAATTTCGACAATCAAACGACTTAAGAATGGCAATGTACCCTACACTTAAAGAGCAGAATAGAAGAATAGGAAAACAATGTAAATTTAGCAACGTTTAGGAATTTAATGGGATGAGTTTGATGCTAAATAAAGTCAATAAACATTTAAAAAAAAAGAAATATAATCAATATAAAAAACATATTATGTTATATTATTTAATAATATAATATTCAGTTGTATTTATGTTTTATAATTCCTGTAGCATCAAAACAAAATTTCACAACCAAGGAGAAGAAATACGCGTTAACCAAAAATTTCAATGGATCTACTAAGTTTTCCATACTGTTATAATACTATAACCTTTACGTGCTATACAGCGGCTTTCGTGATCGTTTGACAGAACTATTTGATTTGTAAATACACAAAGTCGCCTACAATCGATTATATTGCATTCTGACAAGCACCGTCCCTACTGTTCAGTATAGTTTTATCTACCCAACACCCTTTACCCATAAACCCCCTTTGCCCAGCACACTTTGATGCTTTGACAGTTTCAAGTGCCCTCTGGCGATCTCTATTTAATGTTTTTTCTTTCTCTTGTTTTTTGGGAGCTGCTTGACTTTGGTGTGTCACGAGGGGCGTTCGATGAGAAGCGTGTGGCGCATTGTCACATAATTGCACAATGAATAAGCCTTAGTCCAGTTCCAGTTCGATTTTCAGTGCGATTCAGTACATCGCTCGGGGTGCTTCCCACAGCATTATACGATATATGGTACATGGTATACGATATTTGTTATATGGCACGTTGTGGGGGTTGTGTGCGATGATTATTCGTGTCTCATTGTTAACTTGTTAATTTCGTTTGATTGATTTTTAATGCGTGTGCGACAATAACAAATTTGTATGTGTATATATAGTACGTATATATATAGTCGCATAGTTATGATTGAATCAGTCTGAATCTTCGCACGCTACACGACGACTGCCACTGAATGCATTCAAACAAAAGGACGAATAAAACGCCAAGTGCACAGGGCCAATGGCATAAGTCAATAGGCAGTGAGCGGCACGTGTCCTTAATCCGGTAATTACAATGTGCTGTCTACCCCGCCCATCCCTTGCCACACGCTCCCACTCACTCTCACACTTTCTCCCACTCACTCCCTCTCTAATTCTCTCTCTCTCTCTTTATCCCAATCACTTGAGCAGTTTCTATGTCATGTTTAGCTGGATTTATATGTGGCTTGTGGTCTGGCACAAAAAGGCTCTAAGTCTATATTTATAGATCGTTGAGATATGGCCAGATAGGCATCACTACTACGCTTTTCCCACAGACCCAAGCAGCGACACTATAACAAGTTAATTTATGCTCCCCCGAGATGACATCGCTGCGATAAACAACCCTTTGCCAGGCTACGCTTTTCACCAGGCACCGTCTCTATAGTTTGATCACCTTTTTAGACCCTGTGTTTGAAAAACACAAAAAGGGTCTATTAACTTTGTGCAAAGTCGATTTGTGTGTAACAGGCA